>VOPJ01008523.1:0-56243 GCA_014673585.1 Semibalanus balanoides
AAAAAAGGCCGGCTGGATCCGCCCTTGCCATCAACACAAATACGCTCAACACAGTGCGGCCACTCACCCGAGGCTGACCCGCATTCAGCGACGTTGTCTCTACTGTAGAGCGAGCGGCGCCCGGTGGGCCCGGCGGGGCGCGTCAGCTGATCATTTCAAGGTCACAGTAACAGAGCAGCGGTGGCGGAGATAAGGCGGCTGTTGATGCACAGTTCGCCGGCCGAGGTGTATCTGTGCTCGCCATGACATTGTCCGTTTTGGAGGCGGGCGGATCTCGCTGTGAGGAGCCACAGTGAGATACCTACGTGGAGCTACGGAGGAGCTACGGAGGAGCTATACGTGGAGCTACGGAGCCGCACAAGACAACGCTAGCATCAGGTGAGCTTGACTACTGTAAGCGGCAGATCGTTTGACAGCATAATTTTCGGCGATAACCTTTGAAGGAACCAACTGGTATGAATTAACTTTTAAAAATGGTTATATCGGACCATACGGAAATTGTATAGTTAAGGACGGGTTATGTCATATGTTAATTCAGGGCCCATGCCATTCATTAGTAATGTTCAACAACATGTGATTGTTAAATAAATATTGTATGTCATTCTGACTTTATCCAGTCTAGTAACACTTAATTTATTTGCCATTATTATGTCGTCATTAATAACACATTTTTCAATGCTGAACTGTTTCGTACTGATCTCGCTAGTCACCAACTGATGTAGGTATGTAGGGGAGAGTGCAGGGTAAAGCGGACAACCGGGGCAAAGCGAACCACCCCCTTTGCTGCTTTTATTAGTAGAGAAATCTACCTGCAACTATTTTCACTAATAGTTCAAGATGATGGCACATTTCCGAACGCCACAGATCGGCGATCGACGTGAAAGTTTTCATTCCAAGACCAAACATGTGATATTTTTGATTTTTGTTACATTTTTAGTGTTAAGGAAATGTCGAAATTGCAGCGGTGTCTGTGCCCACATTGGTATGTAACATGAATGATGATGTACTTTGCCGATGCGACTGTGATCAAAATGACTTTCGAAATAGTGAAGATAGTTGAAATGTCTGTCACGTGCACTGAACTCTAGGTCACGAGATATATTTGAAATGTGGCAAAATTGATTCGGCAGGCGATGAATGTGGTGCATATATTTCATCTTAGTCTTATGTAAACATCCAGGGGCGTAACCACGATCTCAAAGTAACTGGGTACACTATCTGACGAGAAAATGTAGGGTAGAGTGGGGCAAAGCGCCCATGGCGGGTAAAACGCCCACACATCATATTTCGTAACCATTTGACATTTTCAGCAAATCTGTATAGCTGTTTTGAAGAACATGGAAGACCTTTGCTTACATGCCATGTCTGGAGCGCTCTCTGTTGGCTGAGATGTTGCGGCGGTGTAAGCTGTTTTGTCAAATATTTTACCGTATTTTGAGGTTTGTTCTTTGCTTAACTTTGAGGGATTCCCTGTAATGAGGGTTGTGAAATCATGTTATGACATACGTATTGGTGTGAAAATTCATGTGGACCAAAATTTGTTAGCATACAATTGTGGCGGAATGCTAGGGAAAGCAGAACATAGTCAATGAGCTGTGAGGGGTAAAACGCGCTTTCAGTGGGGCAGCGCGCCCACTGGCGTTTTTGCCCCATAAGCAGGCACAAATGAACAATAAAAAGTTGATGTGTCGTAAGGAATTTGAAAGCACACCGCTGCTCTCTCGCGCCGTCTCTCACCGGAGATGAGTGGTTTGCTGGATGAGGGAACTTCCGAATTGAACCGGAAGTTGCGCCGTCATGATAGCAAAAATCAATGTCCATTGGTCTGGCACGTCCCTGATGCCCCGGTACGTCACCGGTAGCTGCTAGGTAATGCAGCTGGGTGTATAGCGAGATGAATGAGTATAATTTAACAAATCCCCACACAATAACCATCTTTACGCAAAGTGGGGCGTGTGGGCGTTCTGCCCCATAGCTGGGGCAAAACGCCCGATTTGCAGGGTTCGGAATGTTGACAATTTACGTAAATAAGCAGGCACGCTACGCCGTTTCGATGCATTATTCGAAGAAATTACATTGAATGATCTACCATGAAATGTATTTGCCTTTCCGAAGCATCCATTAGGAAAGGAAATGTGTGGCCGAGACCGTTGGGGTGGCGCTTTGCCCCACCCTACCCTATTAGTCCTGTCCTAAATATACACCCTCTTCCCCCCCTCCAAAGAAAAAAAATAAGAAAAAACTAGTGCTGAGTTTTTTACCTTTTCTATTTCACTTGCATTAATTTTAAGTCTATTGTATACAACTGCATCATTGGCAACTGATGGGTTGTCGAGAATGGGTTGTCCGCTGGCACAGCCTACATCAAAGCCTCATGTTGTTACAGTTGCGCCCATACCGGGGCGCCACGGCTCCAGTGGCAGCAGGGTCACCTTTGGTCGGTCGGAGCATGGGCACCGCCAGTGGGGGGGACGGGGGGGACGTGTTCCCCCAACATTTTCGGATTTTAACATTAGGCCTATGGACGTTGCATGTAAAAAATGGACTTCAGAATGACTCCGTCCCCACCCCCCACCCCCAACTTTCGGGAGGTTCAGGTGGCGTCGCCATTGGGTCGGAGGTCTGGCCTTAAGCTTTGATTCTAGGTGTCCTCCTATACAGAAGGCCAAAAATCATGTGAATGTTTATTCTTACATCAAGAAGTTATCGAATACCAGCTACTTTGTACTTATTATTTCATATTCTTTCAAAATAAGTAAATGTGTTATTTTCAGTCGTTATGGTGAAGCCATGGCGCTGATGTATGCCCCCTTGTTTCGTCCCTGTTTGGCCCCCAAATCGTTTTGAAAAAAATCGACACCGCTGCGTTCACTACTGCTTTATTGAGACTTAATTTGACTGGCAACAGGCTCGGCTATTAAACTGAAGTTTCTCGTTCTTCTTATTATTATTTTATAAGACAAAAAAATCATATTTTCAGAGGTTTTCAGATGTTTCAAAAACGGAACATATAGGTATGATGCAAACTTGTTCGATGTATAGGTATGATACCATTAAAGCTGACTGACTAATGACCTTTCAAAGATAAAAATCGACCACTTTTCACGGTATTACTATTCATAACACATGCATTTCCGTTTCTACCTTATTCTTCGAGCTCTATGAAACCAACATTGTTCTAATACGGTCATTATTCGCGCTCTAGACAATAAACGAACCGATAAACATGTGTTACACCGCCCAATGACCGTAATCATCAGTTATTCACTATTAGTTCTTGTATATGAGCTAAACTTCTGATTCGGTGAATCACTATTCGCTTCACCATTTTTTTATCCTGAGCCGCAGCGAATCAAGCGGAGTCTGCTAACGTTGGTTTGCTGGCTCAGTGAGTCTGCCGGAATATCCACGTAGAACGTGCACCACTCGCTTCGATGCTGCTCAGGAAAACAAATGACGAGGCGCTCCGCCGGGTCGAGGGCTTATCTCCTATGCATAGCAATTGCAAGAAACAATAGCAATCGCGATTCCAATTTTGATCGCGATCACGACGCACTAAGCACTGATTTTGGTAACGTCATCAAACTAAGCTGTCAAATGGTTCTGGACCGGCTTGAGGCGGAACCCGCAACGGCGACCCGAACGGCGACGCCACCACCACCAGATTCACTGAAATATCAACAAATCAAATTTTAGTAATTAAAATGACTGAATGTACTGAAAAGATGACTGAAATTACTGATTCGATAAATTCAGATATGTTTTCCTGAAAAGCATTTTTCACCTTTAAATACTTATTTAAAGCTCAGTGGCATGTTGTGGAATGCAGATGACAAGGCAATGCAAAATATTCACCTAAAATTGGGAGGCGGCGCCCCGCTAAAAACAAAGTTGTGAGGGCAGCTGGCGCAGCTGCCCCCACGGTTCCTGCGTCCTTCTTGATCTGTTTTCGTAGCGGAAACACAATAAAAACTACATACTGTCGCCTCACATATCCACCATGGGCCATGGCCCATGGCTGCTTATTTTGAAATATAGGTATGCTTTACATGCTGCCACTAGCAGATCCAGGGGGGGCATTTAGGGCCATGCCCCCCAGGCCTAAAGTGGCCTGTTTGCCCCCCCCCAAAAAAAAAACGATCAAGCCTCATAACAAAAATCGATCGGTAATAATGTTTAATGGCTTTGCCTCTGTTCCATAACTACAAGTTTCGATGGAAACCAACAACAGGTCAATATTACAAAAAACAGAAAGAATGCAGTTGTTGAGGGAATAAAACGTAAAATTTTCCGCCGCTCTGCGGCGCAATTTAAATACCGAATATATAATATGGGGGTTACAAAATCGTGCGTTTCCATCGCATTTTTGTTTTATGTTTGCTACTTTCTTATATTATTGTGCTAAATAGTTCGTTTTAACACTTTTTTACCACACTTTTAAACGCACAATAATTTGTTAGGGGTACGCATTATATATACAATGTGACGCATTGATGAGAATGCATATCCAGGGCAGGGCTGTTAAGAAGTGCGATCATGATAGATAAAGTGGGCGCCAGAAAAATACCATTTCAAGTTTTGCTCCGGGGCCGAAAAGGCCATTCTGCACAAAAGTGTTTTCCCTTTTGCCCCTGGACAGGATGTAGGGGCCCCTGGCTAGACCGAAAGGGCCCTGGTCGAGTGAGAAGGGCCCTAAACATGCTGAATGGGACCGCTAAGCCAGGACAGAGTGGCCCCTCAGGTCACGGGGTCAACCGGGCCACTTTGTTTTCGGCCAGAATTTGATTCGGCGGCAACAAAACCGTTTTTACCAGCCCTGTCAGGCAAACTACTCAAATTTGCCGCCACTAGCGGCGCAATTATTAAGACTTGTAGGTCTTGGACCTAAGAAATATTTCAAGCTAGTATGGGCTCTTCCGAATTGGTGTATGTTCTTGATTTTTCAATTAGCTAATTCAAGGGCTCCAAAAAAAATTGGTATGGCCCTGCCATACATGCATACTGCATTAATCCATCTTCTAAGTGGGTTTTCATCCGTTTTGTTGGCGCCGTTTCAACGCTTTGGGAAAGGGTCCTCGCCAACACCACTGGTGGATTCACGCCGCGCGCATCCGGGCGCAATCCCCATCCCACAGGAATTTGGGGGCAATTAAATCAAGGAATGAACTCCCCCCCCGCACAGCGTTTCCTGTACTGGAGCGTGAAAATCAATGATCTTGATAGAAAAACTAGGGAGTTTACATTTTGCGGGGAAAGACAACAATTTAATCGTAATTGCCCTTGCGCAGTCGAAACCAGTCAAAAACTCGACAATTTCGCGACCGACTTCGGCGGCCAAGTTTCGCAATCGCATATACAAATTTTTGGCATTAATTTCATTCCCAGTGTCTTGGAGAAGGCCAATCACCTATCTTTCTGTTTTTTTTTTTGTTTTTTTTTTTTATCAGGCAAACCCGTAAAAATTTCGCGCCGCTTTGCGGCGCTAAATAACTTTACAACATATAAAAAGTACCTATTATAACATGAAAATCCATATGTGTCTTGCAGAAACCAACCGCCTATATTTCTGGGTTTTATTAGGCAAACCTTATAAAATATCGCGCCGCTTCGTGGCGCTGAATACTTTTACATATAACATAGAAAGAAGTATCTATTAGGCATAACATGGAAATCTATGTTGAAATGCTGCAAAAGCTTAAATACGCACATATTTTTTTCTCGTCATTTCCAGCCCACCCCACTGGAAATTGTAGGCAACGCCCTTGCAAATGGGTTGAAGATAAACGTTATTATTTCCTATATGTGTACCTATATTTCGTAGCATATAATGCTACGGAATATCGTGTTTTTTAAACGTTTTTTATCTAAAATGAATTTGTATACTCAAATACCAAAATAAGTGAACTGGCCCAGATCCGAGGAGAAAGAAAAATGGGGGGGGTATCTTTTTGCCAACCCCCCCCCCCCCCCCCAAAGCCGACGGCTGGATCCGCCAGTGCATGCTGCACCTCTAGTATACAGATCGTCAGAAATTGCATGTCATTCTATACAAAATCACGTGTATTGAGTACTATCTGGCACAATATCAAAGTTAGCCACATAGCCGAGCCGCAAGCCATTGTCGGCCCGCATCTATGAGCAATGAACATGGCTATGTTAGAAAATTGTTAACAGTCAATCCTTACATTTTTGAAATTTCAATCCAGCACATTCGTTATCAATGCAAAATGAATGAAACTTCGCCTGGTAGTTACTAAATTTAAAGGTTTCCTTTATTTTCATTTTATATTTGAAAAGAAGAAGATAACATATTTTACTTGTGCATCCCTATTGACTTCTCCGCACACTTGAAACTAAATAAATTCGTGTTAAATTCTTCAATATTTACTGGGTACAGTACCCAGTCAATTTTAGGCCTTTGAATTTTACTGGGTACAGTGTACCCAGTGATCAGTACAGTGCAGTGTACCCAGTGATTTGAATTTCACTGGGTACAGTGTACCCAGTGATCAGTACAGTACAGTGTACCCAGTGATTTGAATTTCACTGGGTACAGTGTACCCAGTGGTCGTTACGCCCATGTGAACATCGTATTTTCATATATGTAATTTTTAAAAAGGCCTGCGGCCGAAATATCAATAAACAAGTATTTTTTCCTGGAATATAATACGAGGATAAGGTCAACGATACCGATAATATTTGTATTTAATATGGAGGCCGCATTCAAAATGTTCAAAGCGAATTGCTTGAGGTTTGTTCCTGTTGTTATCGAGTTATAAACTTTTGGAAAACGCTCAAAGTACAGAGCATAGCTGTTTTGCTGCCGTTTATAGAGAGTTACAGGGTATTTGACAGAATTATATACAAATACATGGCATAGTTTTATCAATAAACTTATTCCCGAATTCGAACGATGAGTTCCTGAAAAATTAAGAAAGAAGTATCGTAAATAAACATTGTTTTAATGGAACGGGGTATGGTGGTCCACTTGGCCCCGCGATTTTGTATTGCCCAAAACTTGAGTTGGGTTATTCAGTGTCAAATTACACCAATTGAGTTGGGTTATTCAGTGTCAAATTACACCAATTTGTAACACTCTCAGATACAGTTCCTCCGAATATAAATCAGAACGGAAACATGAAACTAACCTTTGGACACATTTGTTGATCGTTTCCGGTTGCCACTAAAAAAAATATGTGACGACATTCCTTAGCTGGTCCGCTATACCCCACTCTCCCCTACTATGTACCCACATTTATTAATTGTTCAATCATCCAACCCCAATCCCTGTTTTTACTTTCGCCATTTGTGAAACTGCTGCAAGCCGGCAACTACACGCTTTAGCGAAATGACTGACAATGCACCCGCTAAATACCCATCCGGCAGGAATATAGTTCTTACCCACAGCGCGTACGGCGGGTGGCGGTAGAAAGTGGCAGGCTTCTATTCTGAGCTGCCGTGTTGAACAGCAGCCAGTTCCATGACCGTGTGACCCCGAGATCACAATTCGACACAACGCCCCATTGTTACCGGCAGTCACAGCGGCGACGCAAGCTGTTGCGTGGTCGGCGACCGCTGGCGATTTAACCGCAGCATTGAATAGAGCTCGACCACGGGCACGCTGGAGGTTTACTAAATACGCAGCGCCAACAGTAGAATGTCTCACCAGGTCCACTGTAACGATCTGTGCCAAACATGGGCGGCCGAGTACATAAGCTGTGCCGTACGGCAGTCGAGCAGGGCAGTTGTGTCAAGTCTTTGGCTCAGGAAGGGCAGTAGTGTCACGGTTCTGGCTCAGGCAAGGCTTCTACCAGCGACAATGTGGTCTGTACCGTGTACTCGGGTGTGGGCCGGCCTTCTGCTGCTGCTCCTGGCTGGCCTCCAGGGCTCCTGGCTGGCCTCCAGGGCAGCGCTGGTCAGGAAGACGCCTCCGCGGCCGGCTGCGACTGCCAGGACCTGGCTGTACAGATCTCCCAGCTGAGTTCCAACATCTCCGAACAGCAGAATGTCAACGAGCAGCGAGACGACGAGCAGTCAAACAAGCTGGACCAGTTCTCTAGCCTGGTGAAAGACAACAGCGCCACAGGGGACCAATTGTTGGACCAGATTATAAACCTCTCAGGACAGATGGAAAACAACAGCATCGAAGACAACGAACTGAAACGGGAGGTCCAAGTCATTTAACTTTAAGCTGCAAGATGTGGTCTCTAGTAATAGGCGTCTGACTACACAGGTCAGAAANAGGGGGGGGGGGGGCAGCAGCTGACTTCTCGCTTATTATACCATCCTGGTGAGGACAGCGGTAGAAGGGCGGTGCCGGTGACGTCACGCAGACACCGCAGCGCGGTAACTATTACAATCAGTAGACGGTTATAAACAATATAGATATCGAAACGAACAAAGCCTCTATAATAACATCGAACAGCTCAGTTGGTGTATCGTTAAGCTCATTTTGTCTGGTTCCGCTTTATTTATGTTTGTTTTTGTTGTTGTTGGGAGTAACAGAAGTGCAACTGTCATGCTACGGTCTTATGCCGTCGGGATGTTCCCCCTTTCCCAGGGTATAGGTAACGGCCAGACCACACATTTGCAGGGGCACTGACAAGCTGAATAATATCATTATTTATAACGCAAAAAGCAGTGATTATTCCCGAGCACCAGCTTTTCATATACATTATACAATACCTTTGATATGGTGTTTGTTACAGGTAAAGTAATACACACTACCAATATTGCGTGTTATTCCCTCACATCATTTGACGAGCTATTGCCCAGTCAGGTCGATAGGAAGTCTCCAGACTTGTTTGTCATTATCAATCAAAAGCTCACCCAATTTCACTGCAAATAAGTTTAGCTCTAACCATTTGCATATTAAGTAGGAGAGTTAATATAACGTGCAGTGCATACGGCACACGTCCCATGTCCAGGGCCGTAACTTTATGAAATCGCTCGGGAGGGACCCTAATGTTAATTTGATAGATGTTCTAACTCAGTTCTTACCATGCAACGCCATAGGCCTAATGTTACCATTTTAAATAATTTGGGGGGGGGGGCTCGGGCCCTCCCCAAGAGATATAAAGTTCCACCCCTGCCCATGTCATAAATCACATGTATACTCTGCTCACGCACCAGCCGAATTCATCACAGGCTAACGTATCTCCGGAGGGTTATGTGCTCGTCCTGAGTCAGAACCTCCCCGTCGCTGGCCTGATCTCCCGGTGGCTGCATTTGAGAGAGCTCAAGCTGCACTGGCCGGTGCCCGCGTTCGATCGATCTGCGGGCCTGACTGGTGGTTGCTGGACTATTGCCGTTAATCTCACCAGGATCATCTCACCAGGATCATCTCACCAGGATCATCTCACCAGGATCATCTCCAGGGAGGGCTATGTCCGGCAGTATCATCTGACCATGGTCGAAGTCGTGGAAGTTGATCGCTTTACTGCCTATGACTACTGCCTGCGAAAAATAGATCTGTTCAGTCCATATCCAATCCTCTCACTCCACCTCCTTATGTATGTCTCTCTGTTGATCTCGCTCTCGCTCTCGCTCTCGCTCTCGCTCTCGCTCTCGCTCTCGCTCTCGCCCTCGTACCCTTGCTTATGCATTCGCTTTTGCATTCGCCTTTTGCAATTCGCCTTGCTTTCGCCTTTGCCATTTGTCCGCACCTGTTAGCTCAGTGGGAGAGCGCCTGGACTTCTGACCTCATATCCGTAGTTGCGGCACCGAGGTTTCGAGTCGTCTCTCGGCGCCGCTATTAGCTCCTGACTGGGATGGCCTCTCGGCGGTGGCAGCGTCCGCATTGTCAAGGGTCAGTGGACGGTCGGGAGGATGCGGACCGTGGTCACTGGGTCCACTGTCCAGGTATTATTCGGGCACGAAAACAACTTTCGTCTTTAAAATTCTGCCGAACTAACAAAATTGCTGTGTCTGGGGTGCGGGAAATCAGGGCTGCGCAACAAGCTCTGCTTTAGTGCTCCCTGACTGGGAAATCCGTCCATACAAAATATTCGGACTAAATTTATAAAAAAGTCGCCTTTGCATTCGCCTTTGCCTTTACCCTCATTATTTATTCATTCATTTTTTTTTCGCGATTTTCTTTTCAATTCTCGTTACCTTTGGTTTCTTGAAGCATTGACCTGCTTTATTCCCAGGAATGCTCATCATTACCTCGAATTGTCCCCTTTCCCGTAGTTTGAGGCAAAATCAACTCGTTTTCTTCCATCCTTGGTCTCTATTTCTCCTCTTTCCTTTCCGGCCTATTAAGATTGTCATCATCCATGCGCATATGGTATATTGTGCACCACTTTTAGTATGAGACTCTGCGCTGGCGTATATCGATATTATTACCGTTCTTCTCTCAGCCATTATTATCACAATCCAAGAGAGTAACAAGCTTAAAGGCAAAAAGTAAGTCCATCATGCTTCTTGAAACGAAGCCGAAGAACATACGCGTTGGACTGCAACCTTTCACCACTATCTTATATTGTTTGGTCTGTCCTCCTCAGCATTCGGTTACCCTTCCGGGACGGGTGTGTCCCGCACGCCTATTACATAGTGACATGAAGGAGGCAGAAGATGGTCCTGCTCCCGCTGCCGTCCATTGAGCTGCCATGGCCAGAGCGGACGTGCTCGCCTGTCTATATAGGTAGAGAGGCCACGAGGTGCGTGGCTCTGAGGGAGTGCCGGGGGACAGCCGATGTAAGATCGCCAGTCCCAGCTGCGGCGGTCAGGTCATTATTGACCTCTGACCTATGCAGTTCTGCGAGCATGGCAGCTGAGGAGCACTCATGCTGCCCGGGACGGCACCCCCTCCCGGCCTCCCATGATGGGACTGAACAGTTGAGCACCCTCCCCATGGCGGGACGGCGCCCCCTATGACGGGACGGCGCCCCCATGAGGGGACGGTGCCCTATCTGTTCTTTCCAGACAGCTGTAGCCGTGACGACCATTTTACCCGTCTTCAAAATCGGCATTTGGCAACGTGATCAACTTTGACACCCTGGATCCGTCTTATACATCATGGTATTGACGGAGCTATCTGACCACTGTTTTCGAGAACAGTAAGGCATTGTCGCTGAACGTTAAGTGTGTCATATTCAAGCATGCTTGGCTTCCCTCCCAAAACATACTTTTAGATGATTACATTGCTGTTGATTATGACAGTTTTGCAACATGCGTCCGGTCATCTTTTTAAGTTCGCTGGTAGATAGGATCAACTTTGCACCATTTTGTATCTAAAATATTGCTTATTAGTGATTGGACTGTATTAGTAAATGATGGATTGGCTGCAATAATCCACCATATACGCCTAAGCAAAGTACTCGTCCAGCCGGGGCTCATGTGCGGAATTATGGGCAGCCGATCCGAATGAGCGAAACTGTGATTTACTTCCATAGCATTGCTAATATAGTGGCTGGAACTATAGCGTTATAATGTGGAGACTGCAGAAAAGCTGCGGCCTGCACTGTACCACATATCGTAGTGGTGGAGGATTCTTCGTACATTTCCAAATTTATGACCGATGCAAAGTCCGATCCAATATAAGAATGTTGACCGAAGAGACTGTGCCCGATGAGTCCATGAGTCCGAAAATAGACCAGTTTTGATCATCCTATAATATCAATTATCTATTTTTTACCTTATATCATGTCAACAATAACCATGATATCATCTTTCATTCAGTTTCCCCTTTAAGAGATCTTTGAGGTAAGAAAACACATACATTGTGATCATAAATGGCCTTGGCCAAAAAATTCACAACAATATTTGTGGCTGACCGACCGAAGTCCAAACTGGAATCAGACTATTTTCGGACGTCCACAAATTTCTACTCCGATTCACATCACAAACACATATCGCAGTGAGAACCACTGAACCCAGAAGCGGTGGAGAAACTACGGCCGCTGCGGTCTTCTTTAAGGTCATCACCCAGTCTATCTCCTGTGAGGTAAATCATTTGATCCCACCCCTGTTAAGATGACTTATCGGTGGGGTTCTGGGATTTCCCGGCTCGTTGCCTATCACTTAATGAATTGTTACGGCAGATAACGCAAACTATAGTTGTGTGAGACTATTGTTAGCAGATCTACTATAAATTTAGTAGATTCCTGAATTTAAATATAACAAGCATCACAATTCAAAATTTAGCATCACAATAGAATACAAACAAAACTGGAATAACAATATTGGAAACGCGTGAAACAATCAGGTTTCGAACATAGGACACGCTCGACTAGGCAGGTAAGGAGCCGGAGCCTGGTGGCCAGCTGATTGGCGGCACAGTAATGACCATCGACCGTCGTCTCTGCGCTGTCGCATTAAAAACGCACTGCTGACGCAAACCAGGGAGTAGCACGTGCCTCATCGTGGCACGCAAGTAGACGTTTTCACGAAGGATTTATTTTTACCCGGTAGTACCCGGTAGTACCCGTTAGTACCCGGTAATATTTGCTCCTGAATTTGATTATACAAAGAAAACTAACGGGAAATTTCGCATTGTAAGAGCAGATAACTGTACATGAATTCATAAAGTTTCAATTGATGCAAAAAATATCTGGGAAAAACCGTGTTCCTAGACTCAATTACCCAAAATGCACGAAATATTACCGGGTATTACCGGGTACTACCGGGTACTACCGGGTAAACATAAATCCTTCGTGAAAACGGCTAATGTTAGGGCAGGTGTTATCAAAAGACATAAACAGCAAAAAAGCCTAAGACCGCTTGTAAAGGTAATTTTTGGAAAGTTACGTTATGACATTACTTCCAAAATGGTAACAATGGTGCTACAATAACTCGTAATTTTCTCCTCTGAGTATCACGTCGCCATCAATTCACACACAGTCGGCGGCGAACCGAGAGAATCTATAGCTAAGTGAGAACAACCGCGACAAGTCATTTCAAACTGCCATATGTGCTTCTTCTTGCCGACCAAAACGTGTACTTGCGTCGTGTCGACTGGCGTCATCGGGAGCCGCGGCGGCCACGCCTGACAGACTGTTCGGCGTCTTTATTGGAGGTTTTGTGATGGATTAGGGGTTGGCCAAGTGCTGAGCCCGTTAGCCTCAGCTCTCTGTATTGCACGTCATCACAGAAAGAAACGACTGGGCGTCTAGCAAGTACTCTGCCCTTCTGAGGGAATCGGATTGCCACTGAAGCAGCACATGAAGAAAATATTCAGGTGTTTCTAGAAGCAGCCTGTTGTTCAGAGTGTGCCACGAAGAAAATGGAATATTTGAAAAGGTTTGGCTTCCTTATGACGTACAAAAGGCTAAGTTTTGCCTTTAGAAGGAAATAATTACCTTTGCTTTTTTAGCAACAACTTCTTAGGATTTCGTTATGGTTTACCAATGATTTAATTTAAATTTAAGAACTAAATACAATTATTCACTTACTCAATGTTGTAAGTTTTTAATTATTAAAAATAAGTGCTTTCGAAACTAATGAGCAGTGTTTTCCCATCACTATTTGAGGCACGCTATATCTGGCGCCGGTGTTTCAAATTTGTTCAACGCTGGACAATGTCCCTGAAACAAATCGCCGACACTAAATAGGCCGTCTTGATTAACATAAAGATGGAATTGTTGAACTGGGACATTTTTAACTTTATAAATATATATTGAACACCAGTTGTAAACCAAAGTTATAGCGGAAAGCGGCTATAAACTTTGTTTACAACTGGTGTTCAATATATATTTATAAAGTTGAATAGGCCGTCGTGTGTGGCCAAGTTGAGCTTCCGATTTAATTGCTAGTGTGTGTGCGTGTTTTTTTAATGTTTTTCTTTCCTTGATGATATAAACCATAGTGTTGTATAAGGGAACATTTGATGTGATTCGTTGTTCAGAAATGAGTTAAGTTTGTTCCGGTTTTCAGAAACAAACGAAGTAACCGCTCTCAATGGGACGATCTCGGTGGACGAAGTGACCTTGAATCAAGGCCTGTCTCTTTGCTTTTTACATTTGATTGCATTTTTCTTCAAAATATCCGTTTTTACGATACATTTTTGCGCTGAAAAGATTCTGAATCTTTCTGAAATGTTTTACAATTTTGGTATGCAAGTTTTAGTATATTTATCCATTCCCTAACTACACAACTTTTACATGCGATTTTTGTCTTGAAGTGTCCTTCATAATTTTTTAATTTGTTGGTAAGAATATAATATGTTACAAAATTGCGGTTCGGTGGTATTTAGCAAGATAATTATTCTATGTTAGCTGTGATGCCAGATCTCCAACGACTGAAAGTTTTCAAAATATTCCGAAACATGCTGTGGCCTGGCACGCTATTGGTCGCTCAACGGACTCCCCCTCAATTGACGCCATAATATACTCGCCCAATGCAATGGCCAGCAAATCGATTCTGGCACATCATTGCGCAGTGCAAAAAACCGACCTGTGATCCATGACGCTGCCAGATTGGTAACTAGTATTGACCGTATGCTAAACTTAACGACATGGACTCTAGACACATTGTTCCATTAAGAACGGGCAAATTATTGTATTTTAAAACTTGATAGGAGCTCTTTATGTTTCCATAACTTACTTGGGAATAGTGATAATATCGCCTAATTCAGTTAATGTATTTCCTTGATATTCACATTACTAAAACGCATGCTTAAAATTTTAAACATTATTACATAAATTATGTAATGTGTCCGATGTTATTTGCCAGATGAATGATCATAAACTACAAAGGGTATGAGTCAATAACATTGGCAGATAGGTTTATTAAAAAGGCAAGACAAAAAGGAATGAGATTTCACCGTTACGGCATCGTCAGATTCTGACGATGCCGAATTCTGACGATGACGATGTAGAATCTGACGATGCCGTAACGGTGAAAGCTCATTCCTTTTTATCCCGCCTTTTATATTTAAAACAACCCTTATTCTGCAATGTTATTGATCATCCTTTTGTATTTTTTTTCACAGAAAGATTCAGAATCTTTTCAGCGCAATAATCTGTCGTGAAAACGGCTAATAATATATTGCTTTGCCATTTACATCTTTGATTTTTGTCGTAACTATCCTCAAATTCCAAGCTTGAATGTCAGCGTTCAAGTTCATGATAAAAACAGAAAGCTAACGGAAAATTGTCCCCTCTTCCTGGATTGACCCACTACGCCAAGGGCAAGGTATGATCTTGATTCCTTTACTTAGTATGACCGGGTATGACTGCAACATATAGACATGCTTTTTTTCTGACCAAATTACTGCTCGATTTTTTTTTCTCTGAATGCGAATGGCTTAGGTTGGAATACAAATACAATTTTCTGTTTTGTATTTTAATGCTGTTTTCCTCAGTACTCCTCAGATGATGTGGGTACACCACAAAATCCATTAGAAAATATAAAACAGCAACTACAAAAAAATATGTGGTTTCTGTAAGTGAATTCACAATGTTAATAATCCAGACCTTACCACTCATAAAAATAAATTACCGCTTGAGTTCTTACGCTCGATAGGATTATTATATAAAAAATGAGCGCAAATTAAATACAAATGTTTAACCTCTTTCCCGTTGTTTTCGGAGGTATTAACCTTACGTTGTATAATAATGAACATACATTTGGCTGAATTCCCAATAGGACGCTTGTGGTCATGGTAGTTATACCACAAATCTGGTGATGGTCATTTTGTGAACGCTACGTGCAGAGCAGCATGTTAAGTAAAACTTTGTATATTTGTAATTTGACAAAATCCATTGCTACACAAAACAACAATTTATTGACGATTCTTTTCCTGTTAGAAATCAAGCATGCATGTGTATAACATAAAAAAGTAAGAGGACAATATATACAAAATCACATAAATAGTTAAAGGGAAATAACCATCTTTTCCCACAAAAATAAAGTTATGACTTGAAATCGATAGACCAGACAAAGGTGGATTGTAAACTTATCACATTTTGCATACAAAATACAAATATTCCTACCGAAATATATTTCAAGTTAAAGTTGATAGGGTTTCACGCTTTCAATGACCGGTACTTGCAAGTTGCTTGCAAGTACTTTTGGATCTCATCAAACTGCGGACTTTCCCCGTATTGTTTTATTACGCAATGGAGTGGAACATTTATTTTGAATCCTGCTTGTTTTGATATTATGACTTTCGATTTTATACATTTGATAGTATTGAATAAACAAGAAATCGAAATTAGCGGTTTACTTTGGCCACCTATGGCGGCCTAGTTGTACTGGTTTGACATTGTTCATACATTTTCAGCATTGCAAGCTTCGTATAACTGTCTAGATTTTAAAACTTCTTGGCTTCGCCAAGGGGCTTCGTAACAGTCATTCACCAAAAATATATACAAATAAATAGCTCAAAGATATAAAAAAATATAACAAACACAATAGAGCATTACACACACGAAGAGCTCGGGGAGAACATAAAATCATCTTACGACCTCTAAAGTGGAAACATCCCGACAGTCTATCCCGCGTTTAGACTGCAGCCATTTTGTTCCCGGGCATCGCTGGCCTGTAGATTACTGTTGTTCCTAGCACTAAAATACGATGGAAGATAAATGAGAAAGCCGACATGTTACCAACGCCAATTTAAATAATAGATGATGCTCTCTGGACTTGGCTTTAGAACTGGTCTGTGTAGGTTCGCTTTCAAACTTGCATGTGTTTTTTCTCTTACTGGAAACTACGTGAAACTGGAAAACGGTGTGCTGACTGCTGACACTGACAGCGGTAAGAAGTTCTGTCTTCAGTTAGTGAAGGATGGTGCGAAACACGACATTGCAGTAGATACATCGTTGTATGAAGCAGCCAACCATCTCTAAGGATGTCGTGTGATTTACCTATGAGATGTGTATATCGTGTAACTAACAGGCCTTCCGGCTGAGCTAGCTGAGAGAGAGCAGGAGACCCGACATCGTAAAATGAACTGCCATGGAGTCCTATCTGGAACGTGGATAAAAATTAGATGTTCGATTAATTACTCCAGAGCTAATCAACAATCGGCGAAGTCACGGCTGAGAGCACCATAGACATGCGCATTTAAGCAAAATGCAATTAACCAAAACGTCAAACGCTACAAAATGCAGAAGCTACAATAATCTTGATCTTCGTTTTCGATTCTCTTCCCAAACAATCAAAACAAAAATTAATGACAATCCAAATTCAAATTTGTTCACAGACACTAGCGAAAAACGATAACGATAGAAATAAGCTAGAGACGTACTAGGCAACTAGCCGTAACCGAAGGATTTTAGAACTGTATGGTCGAACAACATATTCTTCACTAATTTTTTTTTTCCGATAGTGAGGTAATCTGAGCTGTCGTGTTTGAGGGGTGTTTAGCAACAAAAACCCACAAGAGCACGGAGACGCGGTGGACGCTACTATCAAGCAATACAAAAATGTATCACTGAATTTGACGGAATTATGGCGATTGAATGTGGTAATTCTATCAGTCCATAAATTTGAAAACAGGTTTTATTGAATAAAGCAGACAAGAATAAATGACATTACTGGTATTCGATACACACTGAGCAAAAAATACCTATCTATTTCTTTGTATCATTAAAATGCTATATGTATTGATCACTTAGCTTACTTTGACACTAACTTAACATAGCCCTGATAAGGTACCAATGAGTACCGTGACTACTATCGAATTAATCGTAAAAATTATGCATATTAGCATCAGTGTTCCATTATTTTCGTATTATTTTTGTATTGTGAGTCCTTTGTGACCTGACTTGATCTTGAAGCCTATTGCCAACACTAACTTTGGCTCATGCGGGATTGTGTATTATCTCGTATAAGTTTTAGTACAGCCGTTTGGTGATTATGAGCAGCACGCCCTAATCCGGGCTCTGCGAATGAAGTATGGCCATATTCCGGTGGCGTAGTTATGATTCCGGCACCAGGGGGAGGGCAGCCCTCAATGGCACAAACCCACACATGAGTGCGCCGTCGAGCGAAAAATGTTCTGGAAGCGAGAGGGGGAACTCTGATAATTCCGAGAAAGGCCGCCCCTTAACAGCTACCACAATACCTCAGATGGCCATCCGATACCCTCTGCAGCCGCCATCCCACATACTCGTAAGGTAACCTCCATACAAACTTAAAACTCGCCCTGCCTATGTCTTCAAAGGGCCCTCCCGAAGCCATGTACTCTGAAGGCGCCCTCCCCCAATATATTAAGGCGCTACAGGAGATACAACTCTCCGAGGCTACTCCAATAGTATTTCAGAGGCACCCTCCCCCCGTGAGACCAGAGGCGCCACTGCGCCCTAATTCGGCGGAATGATCCTTTGGAGGTATGGAAGGAGGGCGCATTGGTCAGAGATTATGCTAATTGGGTGTCCTTTGGACTATGAGAAGGCCATTCAGAGGTGAATCGTATCGAGGTGAGCCTCGGAGGATGAGTGGGGAAGAGCTCTACCAGGATATATCGGAGGGAGCGCTCATCATGAAGCCCTTCCGAGATATAATATATCACGCGAGAACACTCCGAAAGTTATTCGCGAGATCGCTTTGAAGGCTACTGTTAGGATGGCGCTATCAGACGTATCGGAGCGATTTGAGCCCTGCAGATGTTGTCATAAATTTTGGGAGACGCGTTTTGAAAGGTCATGGGGGGCCTTTGGAGCGTATGTAGGCAGGGGCCTTCATTTTCATCGCGATGATCACTTGGGACTACTATGGGACGGGGCCTGTTAGAGTATTTTTAAGGGGCCCTTCAGCAATTTTAGTACAAAGGAGCCTTGAAAGCAGTGGGAACGTAACAGATTGAGCTAAGTGGAAGGCGCCTGCTCGGAGTTTGGAGGACGATTGAAGGTATGTGAAAAGGTCCACCTTTCAACTGTACGAGCGCGCCTGTACTATTCAGTGAAAGACGCTTCATATTGCGAGCCGGACGCGCCTCACATTCACGATGGGCGCCTTCGCGCCCTCGCTGAATGTGAGCGCATTTCATTAAGCGAGGGCGCCATGGCGCCTCCGGTCCATAAGGGCGCCTTCGGCGCCCAAGGGGGGGGGGGCATGGTGCGATGACCCCCTAAATACGCTCCTGGGCCCATAAACTTAAATACCTTGAGTTTGACCCTTGACCTGACCATGACCTGACATATGACCACAATGTGAAGTTGTTAAGTGTGCTTTAGGCCTGTCTGATCCCAATTCAATGTCAGGTTAACGGTGTCGTATTGACAACTGGATACAACTGGATACAAGTGGCGTGTCCAAATATCAGCACAAGCAGCCTTTCTGGGTTGTGAGTTCAGGAGTGCATATAACAAGCTTTGCTTAGCGTTGTACACCAAGCCTTGATCTTTTCTAGAATATCATTAAGTTGAAATATTGCCAATAGGTTTTCTTTATCACGGTAAATGGACCATGCCTTTCCCAGCAGTAGCGGCGCCAGATCTTGGAAAGTAGTTATGAGTGCGATTTATGTGCGTGGTCATTGTCGTCATTTAGACACCACTATGTAGCCAGCTTGCAGTCGTATGAAACATTTGAGTAAAGCCCCAGTTGAGCAAAACGCCAACCCCTCTTAAAGGAAAACCACGAGGCATATCTCACTTTTGGTTAGCGGGTTGGTAAATTTTGTACCGTTGATATTTAAATTTGAGTGAAAATGGCTAATGAATGAGCATTGCACTTCTAACTGTGAACTCATATTACCTATTAGCCGTTTTCACGATGGCTTATTTTGCGCGAAATGTTTTAAAACATCTTAAAATGTTTTAAAATGTTTCAGTGGTAGCTCCGTCTTCACGATGAGCTAATTTGCGAGAAATGTTTTAACCCTCGCCGTATGGGACCGTAGGGCGAGGGTTAAAACATTTTTTCGCCATTTAGTCCATCATGAAAGCGGCTACTACTATAACATTTTAAAATGTTTTAAAATATTTCGCGCAAAATAACCCATCGCAAAAACGGCTATTGTGTTATTTCTGTTATGCCCTAAGGAGCCAGCGAGCTACTCAATTGGTCTCAATGGTAGGAGTTCCATATATTTATCTAAAAAAAAAAAAATTACACTATTTTATCTGCTACTTTGATACGCATTGTTTGGCAATATGAACGGTAGACGTAACAATGGCAGCCATTTTTGCATTGTCGTTTGAGCCGGTATTTACATCGAAGCGCAGGTGACACCGTCCTCCGAGAGGTAACATGCACATTGCACAATGGGCGCAAAATGTGAAATAACATTTCACAGCAGCGAAGAAAGCTGAGAGCCCGTAGAAGCCGTTTTCACGAAGGATTCATTTTTACCCGGTAGTACCCGGTAGTACCCGGTAGTACCCGGTAGTACCCAGTAATATGTATTGATTAATTTGATTATACAAAGAAAACTAACGGGAAATTTCGCATTGTAAGAGCAGATAATTGCACATGAATTCATAAAGTTTCAATTGATACCAAAAATATCTGGGAAAAGCCGTGTTCCTAGACTCAAACTTACCCAAAACGCACGAAATAGTACCGGGTACTATCGGGTACTACCGGGTAAAAATAAATCCTTCGTGAAAAAGGCTGGTGTCTACCGATTTTACCGACCAGCTTTAGAGTAAGAACTAAAAATATACCAGTTTCGCATATAGCTCAGACTCAGAAGACATCAGCATTTCCTTACCAACTATTGAAAAGATCACCAAATAAATACCTATATTGTTTGACATTACATTACACCATGACATATTAAATGACAATGGGATCACAAATCTATAACAAATTTATAAATTTATAACTATTCACCTTATCTGCTTCTCTTTCAACATTTTTTTTTTAGCGGAGAGAACCTTTGCTGTTTTTTCGCCGAGAAGTTTAAATATGTGAATCAATACGCCCGCCAGAAGCGATGTCGTTTCTTGTTAGCATTTTCTGAATGGCTTCAGAGTCCGCAAACTCGTTCTGCCGCAGGCTGCAGCCAACTGAGGTTTACTTTGGTTCTGCCGTAGTTTAACCATTTTACCAATATCCCAAATTCCGTCTCTGGGTCTGTGATATATTGCCCGTCATAAAATGGGTTCGGGTAAAACACGCCAGCTGCAGAGTGTTAAACAATGGTAATGGAGAGGAAGGCTGGTGTCATAGTATGGTTGATTGACCTAACGAATGGATAGTCCAAGCTGACTACTGAGTGAAACTTTCCCATTACATAACGCCGCGCCGGGCCGGTACTTCGGCGCCAACGCTTTTCCTACGTGCTGCCGGGGTCGGTGTTTCGACACCCCCTTTCTAACTTCGGCTCCTCACTGGGACCCTAAACCAAAAACAAAAAAAAAACGTTCGAGAGCTCGTCAAAAAGGATTCGAAACCATATTTCAAGTGAAAATTTAATCAGGTCAATATTAGAGTCACCAGAGTCCATCAAAAGGGTCAAAATTTTCTCAAAATTTTCCAGAATTTAGGCATGCTCCAAGATATCCCAAATATCTCGGAAACTATGAATAGCTAGGAGTAAACAAGTCAATTAGCATTAGATAGATATTTGAATTTGCAATCGCGAGCTCTATGACTCAAATTTGAAGCTCAGATGAGATAGTTTAGGTGCTCCATGGAGGTCATCAAAATGTCAAAAATGCAGTTCTTTTGGTAAAAATATGTTTTCCTCCAAATAGGCATTTCCATCTTGTACCACAAATGCACACACATAAATGATTTTAACACTATGCGTGTTTCCTCTCGTCAAGAACGCTTTGAACATATACATGATAACCTCGTAAGGTTAACCTTCAAAAATTTGAGCCTCAGGTATCAGCGTCATGTGGTTGACTCGCATACGCCATAGGTCATGTTGCATATGGGGCGACGCGGACAGACGATACAATACAGTGGTGTCATCCGCCTTGGTTCCCTTGATCCTTCATTATACCTCAGAAGTTTATTAGCAAATCATTGCTGATGACCCTCAGATGACCTCAGATGACCTTTTAGAGATCTTAGAAACAATCGCACCTAGTTTCAAATTCAGAAATGCGAGCTAAAAAACTGATTCTAGAAATAATCAGCCTGGCAATGCGGACATTGGCAACCTACTTTCGAGGTAATATCATAGAAGCATCTGTTTATTTTTCCCCATTCACCTAATAATGGGGAGGTCAAAAGAAAATTGAACCTGACCTTAGGTCAACCGATATAGAAAATCCGAGATATTAACAACCTTTCAAATAGTCATGCCTTATGACACCCTTGTTTTAAGTACGAAACCAATCCGCTAAAAACTGTGGCTTTGGTGGAACCGCAAACTTTTTCGGAGGTGGGGTCACTTCTGAACCTAGGCCTGGTGACCTGACCTGACAGACTACTTCGTCATAGAACTTTTTTGAACCCAGCTGTACAAAAGATGATCGAACGGTCTTGAAAATTGGCGCGCAAACGCGCCGCCGTTTTCCCGATAGCCAGTGAATATAAGCAACTCGCAGCGGGGTGCGTAATACGAGCACACCCCGGCCCGGCGCGGTTTAAACCCTCCGCTCCGGTACTGGTGGATGCCCATTGATTTTTTTCTTCAAATTCACTCACGTAGTTATCAATCGATCGCGATGAAACTTACAGTACCATACGTTTCAACAATTTGACACATACTATGAAAATTTAGAACTTCCAATTTTTATGACCCGTGCCCTATGACCTGTTTCTCAAGGTCATGTCAGGCGCAACTGGCGTCCCGTAACATCGATTCTTGTTACATGCAAGGGCGTAGCCAGGGGGGACAAGGGGGCCAAATCCCCCCTCCCTGGAGGCCAGATGGGCCCCTCTGGCGACCAAACGAGGGCCCCCTGGGGCCGAAGGCCCCAGTGTTTTGATGGTGTCAGGTGCCCGCAAAACGCCTTACGTGGCATAAAAGGACGCCCGCAAACCCGAAAAAGTTGCAAAACGAATATTTGACAGGATTTGCTTGTCTGTTAAGGGCACGCATTTGTAAATACGTAGACAAGGGCCCCAGCCAATGTGGAGAGTGCTCTGTACAGCTTTTACAGGGCCCTGGCCTGTAGATCCTGCAGAGTGGCCATCCGATCTGATTTTAGAGGACCCCTAGCCGGTCTTAAGAGGGCCCTTGTCCGCCGTTGTAGAGGCGCCGCTCGTCCAGCTTCCTCAGGAGGGCCCTCTGTTGGTTTGGTAGAGGGCCCTGCTAGATCTGTAGATCATCCTGCCAATATTTAGAGGGCCTCTGTCGACATTTAGAGGGCCCTGCCGACCTGTAGGGGGCCCTCTTCCAGCCTTCAGGGGCCCTGTCAATCTGCAAACTGTCCCAGCCAATCTGTAGAGGGCCCTCTGCTGGCCTTTAGAGGGCTCTGCTGATCTGTAGAGGGCACTCAGACGGCATTTAGAGGGCCCCTGCCGGTTGTAGAGGGCCCTCTGCCAGCATTTTGTTGGCTTGTAGAGGGCCCTGCCGATCTGTATATCACCCTGCCAATCTGTAGAGGGGCCTCTGTCGGCATTTAGAAGGCCCTTCCGACCTGGAGAGGGCCCTCTTTCAGCATTGAGGGGCTCCGTCGATTTGCAGTGTCCCAGCCAATCTGTAGAGGGCCCTCTTCTGGCCTTTAGAGGGCTCTGTCGATCTGTAGAGGGCCCTCTGCCGGCATTTGGAGGGCCTCTGTCGGTTGTAGAGGGCCCTCTGTCAACCTTTAGAGGGCCCTCTGTCGGTTTGTAGAGGGCCCTGCCGATCTGTAGATCACCCTGCCAATCTGTAGAGCCTCTGTCGGCATTTAGAGGGCCTTGCCTACCTGGAGAGGTCCCTCTTCCAGCCTTTAGGAGCTCTGTCTATCTGCAGTGTCTCAGCCAGGAGGGTCAAGGGGGCAATTGCCCCCCTTTATGGGTCACAGGGGGTCCACTGAGATTCGCCCAGATACCATTTGCATTAGCTAAATGACTTTTAAAAAGCAACAGAGGAGCCCTCGAAACAGGCGAGAGTGTCACTCTGGTGCATTTAAAGGTCCCTCAGAACCCACCCACCCCCCTCGCAATTCCGCACAGGAAGCCTCCGAAGCAATGTCCATTATTGTCCAGCGGGCCATTGAGGCCCATTTTGACCCCCCTCCAAAAAAAAATGAACCAGGGGCCCTCTCGAACATGTTCAAGGGGTGTCTCCTCTGAAGCAAACCTCTCCAGGGGCCTTTAGTCTGTTCAGGGGCCTCATGAGCTTGCCTTGAAGCCCATGAGTCTGTTCGACAAAGGAGCCAGCGTGCAGTCTCTTGTCATGTTAAAAGGGTCCCTGAGCAGGCTGGAGGTACTCCTAGGAAGTTCATAGAGCCCCTGCACATGACAGAGGTGCCCCTGACCAAACCGAGAAGGTCCCTGGGTGGGTCAGAAGGGCCTCTGAACATACCGAATGGGCCCCTAGTCAGCATGGAGGGGTCCCACCCGGTCCCAGGACAGGTCAGAGGGCCCTCTGAGCATGTCGGCAAGGCGACACATATTAAATGCATATATCCCCCACTCCACATCATGTCTTTTGGCCGATCCCAAACGAGTCCCTGAACAGGTCGAAAAGGCGTTAAAAGGGTCGGAGGGGCCCCTAGAGGATCTGAAGGGACCCTGGGCCTTTCAACAGTAAAAATGCAGTTGTCTGGGGAATATAATTCAAAATTTTCGGGCTGCTTCGCGGCGCACTTTAACTACATACTATATGCAGGTAAAAATAATGCCGTTTCTTGGAGCATTTACGTGTTATGTTGCTGGTTTCCTGTATGTTTGGGCAAAGTAATTCGCTGTATCACTTCAATACCGCACTTGTAAGCGCTCAATAACATTAGTAGAGTTCCGCACCATACGCATTACGCTATGCGACGCATTGATGAAAATGCATTTACAGGGCATAAGACTCAAAATTGTATCGCCACTCCTTGGCGCAATTATTATAAGAGATTCAGGTCTTGAGCCTAACAAATATTCCAAGTTATTATAGCTGATTCCAAATGGGGACCGCTGGTTCCAAAGATGATATGGCAGTTAGCTAACTCCAGATTCTAAAAGTTGGTATGGCCCATGCCATACCTGTTATACTGCTTTAATTATCCTTGTATCGTGTCCTTTCATCCGATTTCTTTGGCCCTTTCAATGCATGGGAAGGGGTCTCTTTTAACACTCGGGAAGGAGGCCCCTTTAACGCTTGGAAAAGGCCATTTCGAGGAGCGGCCCCTCCCCCTGGACGAAATACTGGCTGCGTGCCTTGCTCGCTGCCTGTCCAGACTGCTGTAAATAATGCATCGGATACCGGTCACTGTCATCGCCTGGCGTGAGGCGTCGTGTTTGACCACGACCAACTTGGGCTCTGTCTACCTTGAAGCATCGAGTATCGACATTCGGTCTAATATGATTAAGTTATTTGTGCGCTTTTATTTTGATTTGGCTGGCATGTCAAAAAGCCGTAAAATGTATATTATTGTATTTAATTTGCATTCTGTAGGCAGCGAGGACTCGTTAAAGAGACGGTAACACCCCCACCCCCGCTAAACACTGCGGTTCTCACTTAAACGGAGTTTCATGGCTGATTCGGCAAAAATGACTTTTGCCAGCAAAAACAAACTAACAAGCAAAGCATCACAGTTCCTACAACATGGTTGCAGTTTTGTGTAGTACAATAATGCTCACGGTCACAAGCGACCTTCCAATTTGCAAGGTTGACCGGGGGTTCCTTAGCTGAAGGGTTGATCCTAAAGAGTAGATTAGCAACCCCCTGAGGGTCGACCGAGATAGATTGATCGGGTCGACGGAGCACTTAGAAGGCCGATCTGGAGTTGCATAGATGCAAAACAACCAAGGCCTTTGAAGCATCAGCTGGACCTGGTCCATTTGGCTAGTGCATCGGTGCAGCACGAAATAGGGCCTGCATCCCGTGCCCATGGTACTCTTACAAAAACTCGCCGTATTTGGTAGTGTTCTGTTTTTTTTTTCAAGAGTGTGATGATACAGTCAGATTCAGATTATACATATTAACATGAGGTCTGCGACAAGGTGGCTTTTCACACACGCAAGGTCACTTTTCACACAATGCTGATAAGATGTCACTATTCCAGAAGATGGTGGATATTGAGGTTAAATTTTGTATGATAATAAACCTGACAATCGATGTTTCGTGCAGCCAGGTTGCTGTATACTTTTTAAACAAAATAGCTGTTCCGATACGTTTATGTTTTTGTAATACAACTACGTAGGTACTTTGAATGCAAGTTCAGAGGATTTGTTATGTAACAAATGATCCCTTCTTCCAGCTGTGCCATTCGAAGTATCACATATGATTGGAAAGCTCCTAAACTGTAAAGTGAAAAATATAACTTATGTTGACATCTTTTGCAGATACATTTTTTGCACGGTACCTGAATTTGTTTCGTATGGTTTAGCTTGATCGCTAGTGACGTCGTTTCAACGGCAAATGACGGGGCATTTTTTTCCATTTAGTCCGAATGTATTGTATAAATGGCTTTTCGAGGTCAGGACCTGCGCTAAGCAGAGCTTGTTGCGCAGGTCCTGACCTCACCACCCGATCGCATGATTCCTGTTGGCCGGCAGAACTTAGAGACGAAAGTTGTACGTGTCCGACATACCTGGACACGGACCGCCCCGCTCACTGACGTCATCTGGCCTTGAGTGCGACCGCTGCCACCGGCCGCAGGCCATCTCAGTCAGGAGCAAATAGCGAGCGCCGAAGCGACTCGAGCCCGGACTGCCACTACCGGGATAGGTCAGAAGTCCAGCGCTCTCCCTCTGAGCTACAGGGGTGGAAAAACATGTCATTTGATGTGACTTTTCACTCATATTTGTGAAAATCAGGACACTGTTATTTGGCCGGCCTGGCCAAATGCGGCTATTTTTTTTGTGTGTGGTTATACCTTGGGCCCCCTGGACAAAAGTTATGTTTTTGTGTTTTTGAGAGAAAAAATGTTAAAAATATTATCCTCTAAAAATGTATTGTGGGCCAAATCCAGAAACTTTTTATAGTGGGGGTATGTACCTTATGCCCCTTGATCGAGAATTGTCCCCCCTCCTAAAGCGAATCCTGGGTACGCTATTAAGTAGTGTAGTGTTATGTAATGCGCTGCCCGATGATAAGTAACGCTGTTAACAGCGCATTTCAAACATATCGCAGTTGAATCATGGACTTCGGGCAGCTGTTTTAACTGAATAACGCTGTGTACAAATTGATCGAGCTCGACATTGTCCAGCCCAATTTAACCTTTGTATTTTGAACTGTCAATCATGAACGCCGCATGGGCGTCGCTTCCACTGCTGACACTATAGAAATTGTCCCTAGTATATTTTCAGCCATCCCTAATATAGTCGCATGTTAAGCAACATGTGCACTTTAATTTGTCTTGACTAATTCGACGTATGTCCCTGTTCCCCGAAGTCGTGGTGACGCCATTAGAAAAAACTGAAACATCTACAGATATGTTTGTTGTTACAAGTGCTTGGCTGCACTGTCGCATCGTTACCGTTGCATACAATTCATTATTTAGACCAGATACCCTCCAGCCATAGCCCGCACATGCCTGATTTCTCAACTCTCCCCTGGAATCACCAAAGCAGCGATACCGTCAAACCCGCTGACTCTGTAGCTCATCTACAAATGGGATTTCACGCCTCTGGCCGTCGCCGGTCGTCCCATTCCGCTGACTTTTCACTCTATCGCGCTCCTCTGACAGCTCACGGGCTCTGGGTTTGAAGCCAATAGCAGGTGCTCACCGGAGCAATAACGCCACAGGAACGGCATCTGGTGAGCACATCATATTCTGAACCGGCGCTCCGCTCCGTCTGCTGCTCGGCAAAGGCCAACAAAATTACACGATAACTTGCGGCAAGTTTGAGGAAAACTTTTAGTTCAAGCCCAGAAAAAGATTACCCATTGGAAACATTATATTAATGAAAAGCTCTCTTAATCTTGATCCTTTGGAGAACTTAATGTGTTTTCCGTCAATGTGCCGTTGGTTTTGGACAACTTGATGTGTTTTCCGTCAATGTGTCGCTGGTGTATTGGGATTTTATGCTGGTTGCTTGGGCCCGGTTTTGATCTGAACTCATCGGACCACTCGTAGGTAGTGCACAAGTGCCAGGTTGCTGTTTTGCTGGTTTGCTGGGCCGGTTTGATCTGAACTCAGTCGACCACTCGTGGAAGCCGCAGTGCCAGGTTTGCTGTTTTGCTAGGCCGGTTTGATCTGAACTCAGTCGACCACTCTTGGAAGCCACAGTGCCAGGTTTGCTGGTTTGCTAGGCCGGTTTGATCTGAACTCAGTCGACCACTCGTGGAAGCCACAGTGTCAGGATTGCTGTTTTGCTGAGCCGGTTTGATCTGAGCTCAGTCGACCACTCGTGGAAGCCACAGTGTCAGGATTGCTGGTTTGCTGGGCCGGTTTGATCTGAACTCAGTCGACCACTCGTGGAAGCCACAGTGCCAGGTTTGCTGGTTTGCTTGGCCGGTTTGATCTGAACTCAGCCGACCACTCGTGGAAGCCACAGTGCCAGGCGGTGCAGTACCGGCTCGTTTGGCCGCTTATTGCTGACTCCACCGGCCGCCAACATTCGTTCAGAAGCAGACTTCACATGAAAGCTGCGGCTGCGGCCCGCGCTGAACGTGTTGAGCTGACGTATGTCAGACCGTCTGGCTCGGAAGCTTGCGGCTGCGCGGCCCGCGCCTGAACGGCTCTTGACTGACATGTCGGGGTCTGGCTCGGAAGCTGCTGGCTGCGGGCCCGGCGCTGAACCGTGCTGAATAACTTGACATGTCGCGCGTCTTGGCTCGGAAGCTGCGGCTGCGGCGCGCTGAACGTCGTTGAGCTGACATCACCGGTGTCGGGGTCCCGTCTGGCCTCGGAAGCTGCCTGGTGCCGAGCCGCGCCGCTGCTGAACTGTTGAACTGTAATGTGTTCGGGCGTCTGCTCGGAAGGCTGCGGCTGCGGCCCGCCCGCTGAACGTGCTGAACTGACATGTCGCGCGTCATGGCTCGGAAGCTGTCAGGCTAGCGGCCCGCGCTGAACGTGCTATGCTTGAACTGACATGTCGGAGCGTCTGCTCGGAAGCTGCGGCTGCGGCCCGCGCGAACGTGTCCTTGAACTGAACATGTCGCGCGTCTGGCATCGGAAGCTGCGGCTTGTTCGGCCCGCGGCTGAATAAACGTGATGAACTGACATGTCGGCCAGGCCGCCGTCTGGCTCGAAGCTGCGGCTCGGCCCGCGCTACTCCCTAACGTGCCCTGAACTGACACTGTCGCGCAGACGTCTGCTCGAAGCGCGCGTGCGGCCACAGCGGATCTGACAGAGATGTGTCATCTTTGACGCTGACACGTGTCGGGCCAGTCTGGCCTCGGTAAGCGATGGTCTGTCCGGCCCCGCGAATCAGTGGAACTTCGGTATTCGCATGCTGTTATCCTGAGGTGCGGCTCTGGCTTCGGGACTGGAGCTCTCTCTGAGAACTAGGAGCTACGACGCAAAGTCTGATGACAGTCACGCGAGCAGCAGCTGCAGCGCATCGCACATGTGCACGCAGCTGCTGGAGAAACCAAGCCTGCATATCAAACCCAAACCATAACGTCATTAAATGCTTACCTAAATAGGAGTGTGAAGAAGTTAATTGATGTTTCAATTTTTCAGTTCACCCGATGTTGACTTCTACTTTTATGCTTCTGACCTTAATAATTTCGTCTATTGGCTTAGAAGCTAAGCGAGGCGGAATCTGCCCTCCAGCAGCTCACACACCACCACCGGCTACTCGGTCACCAGAACCGTTCGTAAGCATGATGGAGAGGCTCGCTTGGGTGAACTCCTGGCCAGACAAGGCTGCTCTCCTCAATATTAAACAACATTCATATCCATTACCCGATATAAAATCGGCGTTGTGGAGGGTCGCTCCCTGAAGTACCAATGCGTTTGAAGTTGTTACCAGATGATCACGACTCCGGAGAGGCTTTCTGTAAATCGTAAATCGTAATCAAATGTCGCTCCTTTTTGCGCCAGAATAATAGCTATACGGTAAGCTGAGACTTCCGGCGGGCTGAGACGAGACACTCGAGCAATCCACTGGCTCCTGATGAAGGGAAAATTCGCTGTGATGATGACATTACACACAAATCAGAAGATAAGTAGAATTCCTGGAAGATGATCGGCAGCAAGTCAGATGCGCATAACCTGTATTCACATATGGAGCACCCGCGTCCCGCATCCAGACACAAGCATGACATTCCAGCAAAAAAGCAACGTAAAAACTTTCAGGCCACCATTCTTTCCCCTGTGTGCTAAAAGCTCCCGTGCAATCGCTATCAATCGCCGTCGCCTTACAACAATGTCATTGATGGTGGTGGTGCTAACAGACTGTGCGGGCTGTGACATGTGACATGTTCGTACGTTTAGCTCGCTGACTGCACTGTCACTCGAGCTATCTTACATCGGCGAGATGTCACTTCGGTCACTAACTACCAAATCCAATCAACCGGTCTTTTGAAACATCACAGCACCAGTCAAAGGCAATGCCCCGCAATCAATGACCTTTGACGGCAGCAGTCCTGGCCACCGTTCGACTTCTGTTAGCAGTCGCGACATCAGCAGTCTGCGCTAGGCTAATGTCACTGTCAGCAGTAATACGCGACTCAGGCAGCCTGGACCACTCGGCTAACTCCTGTCAGCAGTCGCGACATCAGCAGTCCTGACCACCGGCTAACTCCTGTCAGCAGTCGCCATCAGCAGTCCTGACTACCGGCTAACTCCTGTTAGCAGTCGCGACATCAGCAGTCCTGACCACCGGCTAACTCCTGTCAGCAGTCGACATCAGCAGTCCTAGCTACCGGCTAACTCCTGTCAGCAGTCGACATCAGCAGTCCTGACCACCGGATAACTCCTGTCAGCAGTCGACATCAGCAGTCCTGGCCACCAGCTAACTCCTGTCAGCAGTCGACATCAGCAGTCCTGTCTACCGGCTAACTCCTGTCAGCAGTCGACATCAGCAGTCCTGGCTACCAGCTAACTCCTGTCAGCAGTCGACTTGCGTTATCAGTGGTTTCTTCCGTCTGTCGTTTATGTGTGTGGAGATAGACAATGAGATACAATTATGGTTTTGTCCCTAGTAATTTTCATCCATCCCTTATATGGTCCCATGTTTAAGAACATTTGCACTTAGTTATTTTGTCCTAGTAATTTTGAACGGTCAATGATCAGTGGCGATGCCGCTGTTCCGTCTGTAGATGAAACATATTTGTTGATTTCATATTTTTGATAAATAGTAATATGTTTATAATTATATTTTGTTTTATTTATACATCATAACATGGTTTTCAATGGATTTACATTTATAATTAACTTTCGTTGCATTGCCGTATGCAGCATTCCATCGACGTCAATTGTTAACAATCTTGTCGCTGGTTTCACCGTGTGTCTTGAAGTTTCATGGCTTTTAGCTACTTTTATCAAACTTAAGTGTTTCCTATTTTTTGTTTATGTTCGACGTTAATATTAAAATTGTTATATTCGCTTAAATGATTACTAAGTTTGGCCTTAAGCGCCAGAGCCCAGAGCAAGAGCCAATCGCCGCCTGCCGGTGACGACAAGTTGAAGTGGAAAAGTTCACGTTCGCCATATTGCGACACGAATAACTTACCATCATCAGTCCAAACCAAAGTATGCAATTTGAAAACGAAAAGCTATGAAGCTAAACTGCAGAAAACACTTGCTGAAGAAACAGCGTGGTGGCGTCGGGTAACAAACTGTGGATACTGGAGATATGCGTGTGAGTGTTTGCGTGTGTGATAATCACAACAACTCTTTCGTTTCATCTTTACAACAACTTCAAAAGCAGTTTAAGCAGAAAATATCAGATCGAGAAAATCAAATCTAGGGATATGTTAATTATGTTCGTAAATTGAAAATAAATATCATTCCAAGATATATTCGTGTGTAAAGACTATAGGTAGGTATACACATCATGCTCTGCCCTGCAGAATACTCATGGGTGACCGCAGCCTGTCGCGATCAGCGACGTGAAATAAGATACCATTTTCTTCTGTTTTCTTTCCTACATCTTATATTGAAATAATTGAGAGCCAGGTTACTAGATTGTGTTGGTTACAGGAGGCTTTTACAATGGATATGCAGGCTAATCAGAACTATTTAGATTATTTAGTGACTAAAACGCCGCCCACGCCCCAACGGTGCTGCGGTGGCGCCAGCGGTAGAGCGCCTGCCGCCTAGGTAAAAGTGCGGCGGTCTCGAGCTCGAGTCTCGTGCTCGCCGTTTTTGGGGATGTTATGCGGATAAAATCCCATGCATTTTCCTTGATGGAAATCGACTGAAAAACGCCCAGTGTGGTTAGATTCTACCTTGGAAAACGTTTCATGGTATTGCAGATATGAAGTATATTTATTGGTTATCTGACAGTGTCATGGACTAACTGAGTTAGCCTTGTGTGTGTATATACGTGCCCAGTTGCTTCCACTAAGTATAATAATCGTGAGGGAAAACAACATCACATTGTACGCGGGTAAAAGTATGCCACTTAAAGTGGCATACTTTGCGCAGCATCAAACTCTGCAATCAGCTGTCTAAAAAAGTAGATCGGCCGGTCGAAATGAAATATATTCAAAACAATGTCGTACATTGGATGTAATACTTTGGATGGCATTAGTATTCCAGTACGGCATTTGGTGAAACAAAATATCTGATAGTATTACAAAAATGAATGTGTATGCCACCAAAAATAATAAATTCACTTGGTGAAACAGAGGCCAGATAGACGATACCTGTTGATGTTGTTAGGTACAGTAATGTAATTGTCAGTGAGTCACGCGTACTTATCATTTTCATAAAAACCGCGTGCACACATTACCTTCGCGCCCCCATTGCCGATTTCACAATAATTTTGATTTGTACCTGCTATGACGCATTTGTGACTAAAAGCAAAAAAATGTCTTTATGGTTGCTTATAATACTTTATTTCATCAATATTCTATCATTCCTGAGGTTTTATGACAAACTTAAACCAGCGACCGACGGTGCGCTTCCATACATGTGCAACCGACCGGGGGATACCCGCTCCGCCCCACCAGGATATCGAAAACTACGCAACGTAGCGAGAAGCGGAAAGCGGCGTGAGGTAGGCCGTGATGAGCACTAAAGAAAATACTATGACTATTTTTTATTAGGTCAACATTGAGGTCACCAGAGGTCAAAACAGGTCAAATTTCCCCATATTTCGAGTGAATTGAGCATTCCTTCACATAATCTGGGCTAGCTCAGTAACTAACATAGCTAGGAGCAATCCGAAAAAAGCATTGCAATTCCCTTGAAACACTCTTTATGTGACATACCCTCAGATTTGAGATAGGGTAAATAGTCTAGGCTTCGGCGGTCAGCGAAGGTCAAAATGCATAATTTTACTGAAAAAGGATTTTGCTAATATAAAATNACTTCTGACCTATCAGTGGGGAGAGCCCTGGACTTCTGACCTATCAGTGGGGAGCCCTGGACTTCTGCCCTGGACTTCTGACCTATCCAGGTGCAAGCCCGGGTTCGAGTCGGTTTGGCGCTCGCTATTTGCTCCTGACTGGAATGGCCTGTGGCCGGGGGTAGCGGTCGCACTCAAGGCCAGGTGACGTCAGTGAGCGAGGCGGACCGTGTCCAGGTATGTCGGGCACGTACAACTTTTGTCTCTAAATTCTGCCAACCAACAGGAATTACATGATCGGGTGGTGGGGCCAGGGTTTGCGCAAGAAGCTCTGCTTAGCGCGAGTCCTGACCTCAAAATCTATCCATACCAAAACATTCGGACATTTTTAATATAAAAACACACACTGCGGCCCAGATATGACGTCACAGGATCCGATCAAACCTAATGGCAACAAACAAATTTAAGGTTTTGTAACCGTCAAAATGTATGCCTAGTGCCTACAATTTATTTAGGTTTGGTCACGACCTGACTTAATGGACCAACACCAGACCAAGCATGCCAAAAATTTGCACCAGTCCGCACCAGACCAGCAAATCATCCACACCAATCTATGAAAACCGGCAAAACGCCCTTATTGCGTCCGAGACCGAGGAAATTTCTTCAGCGCTAAGTTATAATGTGAAATAAGCATGTTAAGCTTTTTAAAGGGAGTGTGCCTACTCTTTTGAAATGTCAAATATATTTTTATTACGGTAAGAAGCTATTGCTTTGATTATTGGTTACGATAAAATTTCACGTCTGGAGCCCCTTAGTTGAAAGTTACTTATATTCTGTTTTGCATTTGTTTTGTTTCTCAAATGACTCAAAACGATCGTTCACTATAAACAGAGTAGCGAAATCTACCTATAATGGCGCACTGGCCAGAGCTAACAATATATGCTAGCGTTGTAATTTAAGAGTGCGAAAGCTTCTAGTGCGAAGTTTGGCTTCTAGTTCAATGCTTCTAGTGCGAAAGCTCTCTGGCGACTATTGATAATTAATATACTGCCAGTATGTGATTGGCGGACTTTGACATATCTGCAGCAACTAAAGTGATTCTGGGGAAATGAAGTACATGGCTAAAATTCAGAAAAATATGTTCTCAGGAAAGTGTCAACAATCCACATGACCAATTGAGTAGGCACACTCCCTTTAACTAATCTGCCAGTGCCTGTCTACTGTAGCCTGCAGCGGCAGCATTGGCACCGCACCATTACAGGTTCTCACCCTACCATTGGCACCGCACCATTACAGGTTCTCACCCTACCATTGGAACCGCACCATTACAGGTTTTCACCCTTCCAAATGTGCACCAGCTTCTCTAAATCCATACCAAAATCCACACCAGCCAGGACAGTCCTGCAGTGACGAGATCTAGTTGAATATGCCATACTTTGCTGTCTGGCCCGCCACTTGTTCAGGGTCATCACACTACTTTATTTTTTTATAAATTTAGTCCGAGTGTTTTGTATGGATGGCTTTCCGAGGTTCAGGACCTGCGCTAAGCAAGCTTGTTTGCGCTGGGTCCTGACCTCACCACCCGGTCACGCAATTCCTGTGGCCGGCCAGAATTTAGAGACGAAAGTTTTACGTACCCGACATACCTGGACACGGTCCGCCCCGCTCGCTGACCTCACCTGACCTTGAGTGCGACCGCTGCCACCGACCGCAGGCCATACCAGTCAGGAGCAAATAGCGAGCGCCAAACCGACTCAAACTCGGGCTGCCACTACCGGGATAGGTCAGAAGCCCAGCGCTCTCCCACTGAGCTACAGGGGTGGACAAAAGTAGGGCAGGCATTACACTGCTGTACCTACAGTGCTGTGTACAGAAAAGTAATGCCTGCCCTACCAGTACCCCGTCCCTAGCTATTACTAGGGCGTCCCTGCCTTAGTTGATAGTTAATCCCCATAATAAACCCACCACTTGATACAGAATATCACATTTATTAAGTACAGATGTGTTCCCCAAAACATTTTGAATGTTAACTAATTTTAACTTCAATAACTAATCATCACAGTTCAGTTCAGTTCAGTTCAGTTCAGTTTATTGACGATGAACCATTCCACGTGGTGGCTTAATGTCAGGTTCATATTTAAAAAAAAATGAACGACGAACAGTTATCATAACACGCCAGTGACATACAAAAAACATACAAAAACAAATGACACCAAAAGAAAAAGACAACAAAACAACCACTTACAAAAAAGCGTATATAATCGAAAGAAGGAATCCTGTTCAATCAATTAATCACGAAGCCAACTGATTATCGCAGCACAGCTTTTGCGTGTCAGCTCAGCACCGATGTTAGAGAGCTGGGAGATAGACCGGTGCAGACAGTTCCAGACGCGCAGCGCGGTTGGAAAAAGGTCGCGTGTCAGTTGGAGAAGACGGAAAAAAGGCAGCTCTTAGGTGCGCCAACCGTTTTGAAGCCCGTGTTGAACACGCTGGGGACACCAGCGGGTACGTGGGTAATGAACAGGGTCGAGTCGCCTTCGGCGGCCCGTGGATCGTTTCAGATTCTCTGAAAAACGGCCAAATTCTATCACGATAGGTGGACAAGCTCGGCCGATATTTTTGCCACCCCAGAGCCTCACAGTCGGCGTAACGTGGTCACGCTTACGAGCCCCGGAGACGACTCTGGCTGCGAAATTTACAACCCTTTGTATTCTGTTAAGGTGGCACGCTGCTGCCCCACCCCAGACTGAGAGGCAGTACAGAATATGAGACACATGGCTATTGGATTGAGGAGTTTTGCGAGCTTCGGATGTGATATGGTGTCTTTATTTTAAAGAGACAGAAAAGGACGAGTGCACTTTCTTTGTGACATTAAGCTTATGGTTTCTTCCCAGGTAAGGCTTCTGCTCGATGTGTGCACCCCCAACTATTCTTCACGGACCGAGGAAGTTAGGAATAATTGCCTTGCTTTCTGCGCCACCTGTCCCAAACTTTTGATTCTCACAGCTGATTGTCTTTTAGAGGTGCGGTATTGAGCACTCTGGATTAGCGCAGCCGGACAGTGCACAAATCCTCAACAATTATCAGCCAAAGAAAATTTGCATTTCCAAGAGGCCGGAAGGCTGCCAAAGCAAAGGAGGCACCAAATACATCAACCCCTTGTGAGGCCGGAGGCCCCGTATCGACCCAACCTCCATAAAGGTTAGGTCAGGTTTGTCAATGACTTTATAAAACAGCAGCTCTAGTCATATGACATGACGCGCGCAGCGGCGCGTGGTGGTGCAGTATTCTATGACCGTGATGACAAATCCACTCCGGGAAGAAATTGTAAGGTGAGGGTACAGGATAGTGTCTGGAAACATGCAATGTCCAAATACTTAACTTAATGATGAAAAGTTTTGAAACATCTAATAACGCTAGGGGACGTTCAAGAATTTGACCCCGTCCCTGGCTTACATCAGATAATTCTTACTTCATCTGCATGTTTTTATAGATTGTGATGAATGAACACCAAACACTGTGATTCTCTTCGAAATTTTTACATTCCAATATTCTTAGGTAGGTAAGATACATTCTAAATAAAATAAAGGGTACATAATACTGTCTGGAAAAAGCACAGTGACCAAATAGTTCCATAAGTTTTGTAACATGTAAATGCTGTGGAACAAGCGTATCAGATCAGTTGGGCAAACTAGGGGGAGGAAATCAAAAAATATATCGATAAATTTTTAGATTTTTATGCCCATATTTAAGCATCAATGCAGTATCAAACATAAGAGGCTGTATTACTGTTTAAGATCATTCCTCTTAAATCTAAACGTTTTCAAGCGCTGGAAAACATGTCAAACTATCTTCAAGTCACAAAAATCAATGGAATTGTACTTGGCATATGCTTAAAATTTCATAGAAACGACGATCTAAAAATTGAATCTGCAAGGCTTTTGCCACACCACAAAATCAATTTTTAGATNAATCAATTTTTAGATCGCGACATCGGTTTTGAAATCAAAATTTAGATCGCCAATATAACTTTTTTTCTAAAAAATCCTGAAGACTAGGACGTGTGATGGTAAATGCTATTTCTGACGATACTCAGGACATCCAGCTGGCACTCCATCTACTACTCAAAATATTTTAAAATAATTTAACATCAAGTATTGTTAGTACAACACATTTACACTACCTGACGTCAGTTTTCACCAAAATTGTCAAAACGTTGGAAGTAATGAATGATAATTAATACTTACATAAACTATTCAAAGCTGTTGCGAGGAACATGTTAAACGTTAACAATATTATCGGTATCATTGACCTTATCCTCGTATTATATTCCAGAAAATAAAACTTTAAAAAATACTTGTTTATTGATATTTCGGCCGCAGGCCTTTGTCTTATATGTATATGTAATTTTGTATATATGTATGTATATGTATGTATTGTATTGTATGTATTGTATATTGTATGTGTGTATATTGTATGTGTGTATATTAGCCTATATGTATTGTATGTATATAATTTTGTATATAATTTTTTATATGTATATATGTAATTTTGACAAAGGCCTGCGGCCGAAATATCAATAAACAAGTATTTTTTAAAGTTTTATTTTCTGGAATATAATACGAGGATAAGGTCAATGATACCGATAATAATTAATACTTTACTACTTATTATACTATGCTATATAATATGACATCTGTACTTTATCATTATATGATAATTTGCACCACTTAAATACACTAAGACTAAGTTTCCAATACTGTTGAAAACCAAGTTTCTGCAGTGTAGGCATCTCACTAAGCCAATTGGGTCCAAACTTACCTTGAATGTGAGAAAATGTCTAGTTATTAATTCAAAAACAAAAACAAACCCTCATCATTTGTCAAATTAAAGAAAACAGCAACCTAACATAACCAAAGTATGTTGCGCCACAATCGCCTCACGAAATCAACCTCATGATTTCCGGGCGTATATCTCCCAATCGTAAGATAAATATAACATCGGATGGTACTAAAAACAATGACAGATGACATGTTTTTTTATTAGAAGTGATTGAGAAATAAATTTACGAAAAGGAAACGCCCAAATGACGACAAACAGAGCGGCACCATGCACCTTTGATCAGCAGACTGAAGTGATTAAAATAGCGATAAACAAACTGCAAGAGTTTCTGATGGAAAATATATGATCTTGGTCAATGTGATTTTTTGGTATAATTAACTGAAAAAATGACCTACTTACACTGGTTTTTGAGAATAATATCTCAAATTTAAATAAAACGTGTAACAAAAAAAGTAAATTATGACCGGTCTTTTATTTAAAGCTCTGGGTGACAAAATAAGTTTTGTTTCATTACCGCATTAATTCATTTTGGTGGAGTGAAGCATCGACTTTTACCTCGTCAAATAATATTGCTTAAGTCGGTATTTTAAGTACTCAAGTGAGTCGTTTTAATATGTCTATGTATGAAAATCGATCTATATTTGTAATTGCATCTCCTTATATGGTCATAATTTGCTGATTTCCGTGACGTCACGATCTAAAAGTTGATCGATCGATTTTTTTTATTTCCTCCCCCTAGTTTGCCCAACTGATATGTGCTGCATAAGTGACTGGCCTGTGTTATGGCGACACCTAACGTTTAATCGGTTTGTTGCGGTGCATGCCTCAAGTAATAATTGCGAGTGCCGTGAGCCAGCTCCTGCTTCTACACTCTGCAGGGGAGCGGCGACCATGGGTGTTACTTTAATGCAAGGGGGAGGGGGGTTGTAGCTACAACCCCGATAATTTGAGAATTTAACATTACGCCTATGACGAGATGTGGTACAAATGGGCTCTTAGCAACTAAGGGTAGTCCTAATGATTTTCAAAAAGTTATTCCTCTGGCGGCGACCAAAAGACACATACAATCCCCGGAAGTGGAAATTTCGTGTAGTGACTTGAAATCGATCGTTCTGATTAGTGCGAACTTTTTATCATGATGTGATGTCGGTCGCAGAGCGTGGCCTATAGGTTTCTTTACACACTGATTTACCGCACACCCGACAGGAAACCAACAGTCTTCTCTCCTCAGTTTCCAAGTATACTTGCGTTCAGGTGGTTGAAAAAGAGACAATGCTCTGATGTGGTAACCAGTGGTTTATATTGCTCAGTGCTCCTCTGCACCACCGAGCTTTGTTAAAAGCGCGTTATACGAAGCGCCCCCCCCCTTCGTTTTGTATTGTAATGGTTGCCCCCGAACAGTACAGACGCCCTTGGGTATTGGGCCACGATCATTCCTAGAAGTAAATCGCACACTTGGGATAGGCAAAGTGCCCTGGAAGTCGGACATTAGGCGTGCCTAGAGGAGGCAAATGTCACCCGATGGAGCGGAACCGGTGCCCCCTAAACCATTTGTTTCGTCTTACCCCCAACCAGGTTATTATCTTTGTCTCAGCTTAAAGCCTTTCCTTGAAGTTTGAAACTAGCTTGAAGCCTTTCCAAGGAGCCTTACCGTGTCAAGCTAGACGTTTACGCGGGTGACTCGGTGGGAGTCGAACCCACGATTTGATCGGGGCGGTCTCCGCACCAAAGTCCTTAGTGATCACCACTGGACCACCCCGGCCATTATATAAGTACCTGTTCAAGCAAAAACCCTGTGCTGTCACCCCCAATGCCAATTTGCCAGTACCATGTTTGACGCGGAGCCCCTGTTGGCGTCCCTGCTGCCTACAGGGGTGCCTGTTGCCTGGAGTCGACTGTAATCGCCCCGGTATGGGCGTACCTACAACAACATAAGGCTGTGATGCAGGCATTAGGGAGATGCGGCAATCCATCAGTTCCCGATTATGCAGCTTTTAAAATAAGAGTTAATAATACATGTGCAATCGAAAGCGTAAAAACCTCAGCACTATAAGCAGCTCACACTTATAGAAGCCTCTATCTTAATTTTATGCATTATTATTTGGGAGCTGAAGGTATTTTTAGGAGATGCTTGCTGATCAGCCAGTGTACCAAGTAACTTTGAGCTCGTGGTTACGCCCCTGATGGTTAACAATGTCACGGTGTGTGCGCTGATGCCAATTGCAATTAGCGTACGCTGATGCCAATTACATCTTTATCTGCGAAGATTTTTGTTATTAGTTGTGTTTACATGATAAATATTGCCTTGGGCGCAAATTGACCTTAGTTGTCGGCGCGCCCGAATACCCCAATAAATAAATAAATAAATAAATATTGCCTACAAATCTGTCTTCAACATAAAAGACAGCGGCTTAGTTAAGCACGGTCATCGAGAGTGTTGACAAAATGTGCTTAAAAAAGACCAATGAATTGCCACGAAATCAAGTGCTTCAGCATAGGCAGGGCCTCTCTATGTATATATGATCTCTATGCAACGAACTAGCAAATCGTTTCTAGCACATCATTGCGTAAGCACAGACCGACCTCTGATCCATGACGCTGCCAGATTTAGTAACTAGTATGACGGTATGCTAAACTGAACGAATGGACTATAGAGTCTAGACGCATATGTTCTTTAAACACGGACAATTTTGGTTTCATAAACCTGTTATGAGCTCAATTCATGTTTCCATATCTATTGAATAGTGATAATACTGCCTAAATCAGTGATTTAATTTTTGGAATATATATAATTTACTAAAACTCTCATACCGAAACATTTAAAAACATTTCAGAGAGATTCGGAATCTTTTCAGCGCAATAATCCATCGTGAAAGTGACTGCTAAAGTTTCTTTTGAAGGTAAATTGAGAGGAGCGTAACATTTCAGAGCCCATATCCTCGTTATAGCTGTGACTAGTTTTTTTGGAAGTAGGTATGTACAGTCACGTACATATGTTCTGTCCACTTCATTGACAACAACCGATGTCGATGCGCCTGGCGAATAAATCCTTCGTGAAAACGGCTAGTAGCAGTCCATACAGTGCACTATTAGAATAAATCTTTAATTTCTCTGGGGCGATGTTTGTTTTCGTCAGCCGGAAGCTAGTTTGAAGAATATACATAAAAAGCCTTGTCAAGCGCTCCGGTTTTATTCAATGCCGACATGTCTGTCCACGGTGCTGTCTGTCGGTGCTGCAAACGCGATTGAAATATAACGAAAAATATGTATGCCCTCGCCCCTGATTCGGGGCAAGGCTATAGTAATTGCATTGATTCCACTGCGTGCAGCACCGACAGACAGAGACAGAGACAGAGGTGGTGTCGATGAAGTGGACAGAAAATATGCACGTGATTGTGCGTGCGCATCCCACGGTCCTGATAAGCTTTCGGAATGGAAAGCTGGCTTCTTTGTCGAGGCATGCTCTGTCATTTGTTCGGAAGTTTAAATGAATGTAGTCATTCAACCTATTCGATAGTCTCAAAAGAACTACACAATCAGAGCAATCTTTCTCAATGTCATCGGAGACGAAAGTTAGCACTTAAACTGCAAAACTACATAAACGTATCAGCACCTGTCTAGTAACATCCCAAGATCCAAACTCTCTCAGAGTTCGCATATCACCGGAAACCCATTTAACAATGGCGGATTGCTCGACAATTGCATTGACAGTCTATTCCTCAAACATTTCTATTCAATACATCACTGCGTGTTAGGTGAAAATCCTCCATACCGAGTTTCCAGTCACCTCCGGTGCGTTCCCACAATGAGCTTTTCAGTACTCGTTTACGTCAGTCGGAAGGCCAATCAGAGAGCACAAGCACGCAACTGGGGTGTCCATCTGGGGGAGGGGGGACAATTGCCTGCTAGCCGAGTGCTAAGACAGACAGCCTTAACGCTCAGCGCATGCCTGCCTAGTGAAGGCTCAGCAACGCCTCGCAGTTATTGTTAAAAGTAAAGTAAAAGATGAGCAATTAAGTGAGACCGTGTACACTTACTACAGCCCCGCATTCCGCAGTTGCTATGGTAACACTAAGAATACCGCTTACTTTTTTCCTCTAGCATAGGCGTAAGAACGTTTTGAAAGTGGGGGAGCCAGCTACTGGTGGATTCTGTCCGCCTCGTGGGGGCATCTTTTTGTGGCAAAAAGGGCACCCATTTTTTTATTCCATTTTATTGGACCGTACCTTTATGTTGTATTGTAAGGCTTAAAAAAATGCAACTCTTTGGGGGAAAAATGTCGTGTTTTTCGTGAAAAATCACTTATCAGGTTAACAAACATTAGCGAGCTTATATGTAAGTCAAAATATAATATTGCTCTGTTATTATATTTTGGCATCGTCCATTATACTGGTTCATCCATTAAATATTTTGTTTTGTTAAATAAATGTCTAAAAAAAATTTGGAAAGAAAAATCGAAAAAATCTATACTTTCAAAACCATTACAAACTGAAATACATAGTATCATAAACAAGTACGAACAATAATTAAATCAAAATCAAAGCAATATCTATGTTTTGATGACTGTTCTTTCTAAGTATGGTTAGTCTGGGATTTTGTATTCGGCATTTCCTATACACATGCATCGTCTGACCTAGAATGCGGCCGCTGCTATCTGCCACAGGCCATCTCTATTAGAACCATAAAATATGAGCGCCTAAGCGATCGAAACACGTTGACGAGGCGGGGGGGCAGATATGCTACTGCTAACGCTCTCCCCATTGAGCTGCGCGGCGGATTGGGGACTTCACTTGGGCGCGGATATTTTAACCAAAAGTAGGGGAGCGCGTTAATTTGTCGTTGGCCCCTGATCTAAAAAACAAGGGCCTTCGGTCCCCTGGTTTCCTAATGGCTAGTTTATATTCTACAAGCTTTGATTTGGACGGTTGCAATTTAGGTGTAACATAACTAATCATGGCAGTGACAGACATACCGAATCAAACTACAGCGATTAACGGGAGGGTAGCAAACCGCTCAAAAGTTGGGGGTTGCAAGTTAACATTGTTTAGCTCCTCGACCTAAAACCTCGGGCCCAACCCCCCACATCCCCGGGCCTCCCTACCCTACCCCGTTCTTAAGTATGGGCTTGTGAGTTAATAATTGTGGGTTTATGAATTATCGTTATTCTCTCAACTTTCAAATATTTTAACCCTCGCCCGACGGGGCTGACAGCCCCCTGACGTTTTATTTAATAACTTTTTACAGATAAGATAACATCTCCTCTGAATACAGAGCTGAGTTTTACAACCATTATACGTATGCTAGTCTAAAATTCATTGACACGTGGTCTCTTGGAGATAAAGTGTTTAGTGACGTCAGGTAAAAATCCTGACTCATTGAGAGAAAAAAATCATAGAAAAAAAGAGTTTTGCAGCAATATAGTCAATGGAAAACGGAATATCAATCAAATATATTTTCTTTAATTGGTTATTTCGGAAAATATTCCAAAACAATGTGTTTTTGACCCCAAAGGTCCAAACGTTTTTGTATCATACAAAATCGAATTTTCAATTTGAAGTCTGTGACAAAACAGAATACGTTGAGACGAACTGAGAACGATAATAAACAATTACCAAACACAAAAATTGACTGAGTAGTGAAAAAAAGACTTATGTTATTCTTGTAATTATTATACTCTGATATCATTACTATCATTGTTTTGTTGGCAGATGCAAACAACTTTATTATTTTTTATTTGTAGACAAAACTGGTCTGAGGAACATGCCTTTTATTTGCATTTTCATTTTCTAATTTTTCGATGTTTTCTAATCTATATTCTGGGGAGTGATTCGAGTCGAGGTTGCTAATCCTAATTGCCCAAGCAAAATTATCTATGGTGGACGATGTTCCGGACCTAAGAAGGTTATTAAACATAATCCCAGAGCTTAAAGTTAATATATGATAGAATGCAATTCAACGGACCAACAAAACCTAACGCTAACCACATCTATTATAAACTTTTATAATTACGACGTCTGATGCAAATATCACTATTTTCTTGGTCGTAAGTCGATTTTATACTGGAGGTCACTTGACCTTGGGAGCACCTATGAACTGAGCACCAAAATGATATTAATACCATCAGATTTATCGCATGACCAAGCAAGTTTTTTTTTCGTGTAGCACTATCTTGCTTGGTTTGAAGGTTAGGCATGTGGCTGTCAGCCCCCCCTCCGTAGGGCGAAGGTGAAAACGTTCCCGTAGGGCTGAGGGTTTAATCTCGGGAACAAATATCAGTGATCGATAAAAAGGTAAAATGGCCAACTGAGGAGGCGAGGCTTCTTTGTGACCCAGGACTAAGAAGCATAGCCCTGTCCCCTTCCCTACACCGAGGTCGTGAATTAGTTTAGTACCCTTGTTATAAATACTCCAATCCAAGTTATTTCATCTAAAACAAAAAAAAGAGTCGATAGCTTGCTCAAAGTGAGGGGGGCACGTTACATTATCCAACCCCGCCTAAAAATGGGGATCATACCCCCCCCTAGTCACCGTTCCTACGGCTAAATGATTTTGAAGTTGTAATTTACTTAAATTCTGCCAACTTATAAGGCATTCACATGGAATTCATTACAGTGATATTAAAAGTAAAAAAATCATTCAAAAAGTAGAAAAACTGTTAACTATTATTGGATTCCAAACTTAAAAAGTGGGCTTTGGCAGCCCTAACGCCTTTTTACGTCAAATGGATTATGGTATTGCGGGGATGTAAATTCATACCACAACCTCAAAACTTCATATCGAACATAATATCGGTTCCGGAGGAGAAGAGAAATCGTTCAAAAGTGGGGAGTTTAACATTGCTGCCCTCCCATGCCTGGAAAAGTGGGCATGCCCCCTCGGCCCCTTCCCGTTCCTACGCCTATGGTTATATTTCCTCACATTGACAGGCATATGCTGGTTCTTACGCGTTGCCTCTATGACGCTGGGAAGTAAACGGGGATCTGGTCAGCCCCCCCCGACTGGCCCGAAGTGTGAAGAGAAACGGTAAGGCGAGGGACCTTTATGATATGAAATTAGGCCCTGGGGCCAAGAAATACGCAAGGAGAGGCCTCTGAAACCAGAATTCATTAAACAAATTTTCCCATTTCCCTTAATTTGTGCAGCAATTGCAAAAAGTTTGGTGTGATGCCCTTGCGAAGCGGCGACGCGATTTTCTCACGTATTGTATGGCGATAGCGGTGGATTTTGACTGTTTGTTTCACTTCAAAAGCTATTTTAACGACATTTGTTATCTTTCCTCGCAGTACCAGTCACCTTATAATTATTTTCACCAAAACATTTAAAGCTTCATATTCAACAAATATAAGTTACGGAGGGGAGAAATCTTTCAAAAGTTGGCGGAGGGGCCAAACGTTAACATGCTGCCCCCCCCCCAGCCCTAGAAGAAGTGAAGAGAGGGCCCCGGCCCCGGTGACCCTGGTCGAGGGCGATAGAGAACGGCTGGCCGGCCGAGCGACCTGTGCCTGAGCCGCGCACGGACCCCGCGTCACGGAATTTCCGCCGAGGCGGAGTAGGGGCTGGCTGCGCCGCCCTGACCAGACTGGTCCGGGGAGCGAGACAGGTCGGGTGCGCTCCTTTCTACCGCTCTGCTTGTCGGTTGGTTTGTCTCTGCTGCTGGTCGTTGGTTGTCTCTGCTGCTGTGCCTCTGCTGTGCCTATGCTGGTCTTCATTTCGTTCGCTGATTTCGTTCCTCTCTTAATATAATTTCTTCTCGGTTCAACAACTAGTATGGGTTTAGTAAGTACGTGACGGACGGTCCACATATTGAAGTATCGCCTCACCTTTTTTCATTTGCTGCTTTTAAGCAAAAATCCGTTTTTAGCGCTTTGCGGAGAAAGCAACGGTTTTTGCATAAAATAGTCCATGGACAAGGTGAACCAATGCGTCAATAGCCGTTTTCACGATGGACTAATTTGCGAAAAAAATGTTTTAACCCTCGTCCTACGGAACCGTAGGGCGAGGGTTAAAACATTTCTCGCAAATTAGTCCATCGTGAAAACGGCTAATATATCAATTTGAAGCTCTCGGTAATGCGGCTTGAATGCATATATGGTCGATTCTTAATCCGCCGTAGAACATATGCTAGAGGAGAAGACAAGCCATACCTTGGTGTGTACCATAGCAACTGCGGGCCCCTTTACATACATTGTACAGCAGCGTCAAAACTAACGTTAAAGGAAGTGGTTTGGAATGACAAATATATTTGTATTAGGGTAAGACAATATTGGTTTGATTATTGGATACAATATAATTCACGTCTGGAGCCCCTTTAGTTGAAGTTTTACTTATATGCTTTTTGCATAATCTTTTGCTTCGATATCCATAAACGATCGCCACAATACACAGAGTAAAGAAGATGTCATATAGAATGGTGCACTTGACGATGCAATTCCCATACGAACCATGTTTAAATGGAAACCGAGACTCTCTTCGGCAGCTGCTACCAGCGCACAAAAGCCGTTTTTTATTAGCCAGCGATAACAATACATGCTAGCACTGTAAACGTCAGGGGAATGCTTTTAGTAGCGAGGGCTTCTCTGAAGCCTACCGATAATTTTGCGATTCCATACTGATCTTGGAGCCTTATGGAATATCTCGGCAACTAGAGCAAATATGGAGAAATGAAGTATTGACTAAATTCAGGAAAAAAATGTTCTTTAGACCAGTGTCAACAACTCCACATGACCGATGTGAGAAGCACTTCTGTTAAAGGGAGAGTGCCACCTCGCGGGCCGAAATAGAGTTTGTGGTGTGTATCGGTAGATTAAAGGGAGTGTGCCTACTTACATTGTTCATGTGGAGTTGTTGACACTGGTCTGTAGAACATATTTTTCTGAATTTAGCCATGTACTTCATTTCCCCAATTCACTTTGAGTTGCGTGAGCACTATTTTACCAAAAGGTACGCCAATCCACATTCCGACGGCAACTTAAATTGATCAAAGTATGCCGACCAGAGAGCTCGCAATACATAAGACAAGCCCCGATTGCTCTCAAATTACAACGCTAGGCCCATAATATTGTTAGCGCGTGGCCAATAAAAAACCAACTCGTGAGCACTTTGATGGCAGCTGCCGAACAGAGCCTCGATACCTATAAAATAACCACGACATTGTTCGTTCAGGTTTTGTTTATGTCTTTGGTCGCCATTATAGGTCCACATCTTTCGTTGCTCGTTTACTAGTGGCGATCGCTTTTATTCGAGTTTTGAAACAAAAACAAATTTGCAAAACAGAAATTCTCATGTAAAAAATTAAAATTCAGGACTCCAGACGATAATTTTATCGAACAATGATCAAACCAATAGCTTCTTACTGTTAATTACAAATATATTTCGACATTCTCTCAAAAGAATAGCCACTCTCTTTAAGCGGCGTTCGATTCTCCACCTGCACCCAAGTATGGTTCCCCCGAATGACCCCGTTAGATCAAAAAAGACTTTAGCACCTCAATCTCCGCATTGGCAATTATTCGTAAAATTGATCGCCTCCCGCCACTATTTTGAATCACTTCCTTTGTGTGCTATAATTTATTACTTTGATATTGCAAATGAACATCGCCACAACATCACAACTGAGTCAGTCAACTTCAAAAATAAAAAGCGTATTTCAGTTAATTATATTGCACAATCTTAGCCTATATTTTAATAATTTACATTAATAAACAGCCAGAAAAGCAAGAATATGTTTTGGAAGCCTCGACTTTGGGCTGTAAAAGTTAAGTGACATAACCCTTCCACCACAGATAGGACGTTTTTCAAAGTCAAGTCGCCGGCGAAGATTCAGACTATGGCTTTGGGCGGGGAGCCATAGGGTAATACAAACCGGTAGTGACTTTCAGCAACTGTACACATTGCTCGCGCACGATTAATTTCAAAATGGATTGAAATCACATATTTTGTTTCCCCTCATTCGCAAAGCAAGTGATACAAACGATACAGTTTTATATGAAATAATAATTAATGAAAAACATAGCGCATCATGTATACGTAGCAACATCTAGTGGCAAGTATATAAGTACTAGTAAAGTACGCCCATCAAGGGCGGCCGTCATGAATTTAGTGCTGTGCACAATCGGGACAAACAATATGGAGTCGGAAAAAGACAATGCTTTGCAGATACGTTGCTTTAGGGAAAGTTTGAGCAAGAGAATACATGATAATAAATTCCCAGCATTCATTTAAGTTTTTTTTTAGAAATCCTCCCGAGGTGGCACTATCCCTTTAAGTTGTTATGACTTACGTGTGAAATTGACTTTTCTCGGAATAACCGAGTTTGGTTATATTGAAAAGTATAGCACAACAACGCTTGGCCATACTCACACATGCATCATAAAAACTTGTAGCGGAAATGTTTCTATTAGCGACCTCTCCCCATTTGCGACCTCCCACCATACACAGAAATTGATACAGAATAAAACTTTAAAAAATGCATGACTAAATCGGCCATGTGCGTTTTACCAGTTTCAGCCATTTTCTACTTGTGTATTTATACCGGTAGATGCTCTGCACGTGTGCCTGAAGAAAACACGTGTTTTTCTACGCCGTTTAACGCACTTATATGTGCGTTTTTACTACTGCAGTATTCTTGAAAACAAAGTTTGTTTTGTCCTGAATTGTTCATATATTGTTGTCGATTTCGCTCTGTATAGGTGTGTCGGTTATTTTTATGCGGACTTTACATTTTGGCACACTACATTTTCCCTATTTGCGGACCTAGTCTTCAGACGGCAACCCGCTGATCATTAACTTAACATGAACTCCAATTACTTCCTTTTTGTTACGACTGACAAGCTGTTTTGAATTTTAGTCTGCCCCAAATAGGAGGTTAAATTACAGAAACGGAATTTTAGAGGCAATATTGCTACATACTGCTAAGTGGGATGCTATATCAACCAGGTCAAAGACTGGGAACAGTTCCCTATTTTACGTTTTTTTGCAAGGGCTTGCAAGATTCGCAATATTTGCGAATATATACGCAATGTGTGAATAAAGTAAGACCATATATGGCTGTAGCAAATGTTCACACTTCCCTTAAAACAAAGTTACCGACGGTTTCGTAACAACGACAGCATAATCACCAGCGCGCTTCAACCTAAGGGGGTCGCTAATCTGAACATTTCCCCTACACAGTCAAGCACGTCATAGATGCTGCATGATCATGGGCGTCGGAAGTGCTGTTGCAGTGGTGGCAGTTGCCACACCAACTTTGGAACTGGTGTGGCGGTGCGACATCAACTTTCCGGTCGTCCATATATACTCGGTCTCCAAAATGCAAGCAAATATATGTACGAACGCGACTTGTAGATGGCATGGTAGCCTTGGATTCTGACGAATACATTTATATGCTTAATTTATTTATTTTTGTTAAAACGCGAAAATGACCTTATAGAACATATTTTTGAAGGTCATAAGTCAGTCATTTTTGACGGCATTAATTTGAAATTTGGTACACATATTATCCGAACACATTTCAATCACATATTTTCCGGATTTTGGGCATTTCAAAGAAAGAAAGAAAAAATGTAAAAAGAATATAGTGTCTTTTGATTTCTCAAATTTTGGATTTCAATGCGACTCAAAAATATGAGATAGCATAGCTATGTTTGATAGCTGAGTTTATTATCAGTAATTTGATAAATTACAATTTTATTTATCTTAAAACATATCTTTAACAAATCGATTATCTATATTTTGCGAAGTTTTATCAACAGCCATCAACCATTTTCGACGAAATCTTAAAATATGGTTTACTATGCATACTATGTCCATTGCGTATGCACCCCCAATTAGAAAGGCTATGACGTGGAAGGTTTTTAGTAGATTGCAAAACAAAAAAGAGGCTTTTAACGAAAATATTTTTTGCAGAATACTGGAACAGAGGATGATGGAATTTACAGTGAATAAATAGCCGCTTTCACGATGGCTTATTTTGCGCGAAATGTTTTAAAACATTTTAAAATATTTTAAAATGTTTCAGTGGTAGCCGTCTTCACGATGGGCTAATTTGCGATAAATATTTTAACTCTCGCCGTATGGGACCGTAGGGCGAAGGTTAAAACACTTTTCACCAATTAGTCAATCGTGAAAGCGGCTACTACTAAAACATTTTAAAACATTTTAAAACATTTTAAAATGTTTTAAAACATTTCGCGCAAAATGACCCATCGTAAAAACGGCAAATATCATACTATCATATTTTATGTGTTTTTTTAATACGTTTTCCGAAGTACCAGGTAATCTCCGGCTACAAAGTGTTCAGGGTGGCAAGGGACACCCTGGAAATTTTTGAAGGTAGGTATATTACAAACACGACATTTTGCAGACTTTTGTCCGAACTTTTCTGATTCATCAACATTGTATTTGTTATGACTTAAATGACAAAGTTGATTGCCGTTCGGAAACGTAGGTATTTGTCGTAAAATAGACCAGTTTATGTCAACATGTTCAGCGAATCCACCTCGCAACATATCTGCCTGTTTTTATTGGTGATGAAAGATAGTTGTCGGCTTTCTCTGGAATCCGAAGTTAATCCGTGCAGCATCAATAATAATTACTTGGTACGGATTAAAATACATTCGCTCAGCGCGCTTTAGTTCAACGTGGTTTTGGACCTTGGTACCCCGACTTCGATGTTGGCGCAACCAGGCACAATCAGGGGGTCCCAGGATCCGGACCCCCTTTTTTAGACAGAGTGCACGTTTCCGTACTCTTTTCCTAAAAAATTGAAACGGGACCCCTTTTTCGACCCGGGACACCCATTTTGAAATTCCTGGTTGCGCTCCTGTGTACCATTGCCCTAGCTTTTGTCCAGGGACGTAGATAAGGGGAGGGGGCATGCCCCCTAAAAACAAAATACACTAGATAAAATAAGATAATGTGACGACCCGACCCTTCACCAGCCCCTCTCCCCCACCCGGTCGATAACATCAATAACACATGTCGAGGAGCGAAATTGTATTCTACCACCGACGTGGCCCTCCCACGAGAAAAATCCTGCCTATCGTGCATGACTTTGCCCCACCAACTTGAAATAGGTTCCTACGCCCTTGTGCATGATAAGTTGAGTATCATTGCGGCATGCGACTTGCGAGTATGTGCGTGCATGCGTGTGTAACGCGCGCTTGCATGTATAGGTAAGCGTTAAATGTTATTACCAGCATGAATTGTCGAGCACCTTAAACGGCGATAGGAAAAGCAAAAGTCCGAATAAAGGCACTTAAAGATGATCACGAGCCACGACTGATAAAAAGACATTTCATTTTAAGGCAATGAAACCTCTATAATTCGAGCTAACGTTATGTCTGTCTGTTAACGTTAAGCTCCGCACCGCATGTTAAAGGGATTATACGGGTTTCCGTCCTGAAAGGAAATGCACTCTTTTGCAGTTGTATGTGCTTAAAACACGTTTAAGACATATGAGACGTGACCTCGTTGCTCATTAATCCATTATTCCAGCAATTATCAGCGTTTAAACTTTGATTTTTCAAGACTTGTATCTGATAACGAGTACTTGATCGGGATTACTGTCCCCACTTTTTAATATCTCTATCTTGGTTCCGGGTGGTTCCGGGCGTAAGTAGAGACGGCTGTCTATACCTCAGCAAGTACTGCAAAAAGTACGCGGTGGCATCACCGAGCACTTTGAAACGTCCTTACGTAAAGAAGATGCATTTTCCAGAAAAAATGTGTAACCGTGGGCCTTCTACCACCTTTGATAAGTACGTTTTACTATGTAACTCAATTATTCTGGGAAAAACCCGAATAATCCCTTTAACGCATAAGTGTCTTGCGCTGTCCTGGCATCCGAGTCTAACGCATTGAGAAGAGCCCCACATTGTCGGCACGGGAACGAACATCGCCACTGCGCGGAATACTGAACACGAGGTAACGACCGACGAAGGGGCACCTTGTGAGCCACAGGGGAGACTGTGAGTGAGATACGCTGCGCCAGGGAATGCCGAATTTGTGTCGGGGGAATCATTCGAACCTGTGTCAAATTTATATCTGTTGCTGTTAAGCCGTCGCTAATGTTGGATCAAAAATGCATAAACGTAATGATAAAGATGTTTTAAACAGTTATTAGCCATTTTCACGATGGATTATTTTGCGCGAAATGTTTTAAAACATTTCAAAATATTTTATAAAAAATTAGTAGTAGCCGTTTTCACGATGGACTAATTTGCGAGAAATGTTTTAACCCTTGCCCTACGGCCCCGTAGGGCGAAAGTTGAAACTTTTTATTTTGCAAATTAGTCTATCGTGAAAACGGCTACTACTATAACATTTTAAAACATTTTGAAATGTTTTAAAACATTTCGCGCAAAATCATCCATCGTGAAAACGGCTATTATCATACTTTGAGAAAATTGCTAAAAATCGGTTATTTGAGCCTTTCTGGTTAATATTTGAATCAGCTGCTTCAATTTAATAATTTAAGAATCATACGTTCAATTACATCACATAAATACGATAATGTTGAATAAGTGTAAATATGTTGATTGTTGGACACCTGGCTTCGATGCCTACTGAGAATGCGCTCTTGCGTAGTGGTGCAGACCGCCACGTCGTTGTATTGAGTGCGCCGCCTTTTTGCCTTCGAGGTGTCAGTTAGTGCAATAGGCGTATTAGTTTGACGAGAGTCAAAGGGTCATTGTTGTCAAAGGAATGCAATGGCCGTGCTTCATAGATCATGCCCCAGAATTCACATTGTTTGTATGTTTGTGAGAATGCGGTTTTTGCATGCTTCAGTTCCGTGAGATTCATGGCCGTTTATGAGCAGCAGAAGGCCAGTTTGAGCCAGGAGCGACAAAACGCTACTGTTACGACAGATATCACTGTCAACTCGCATTGCTCCGCAAGAATAAAGCCTTGGCAAAACCAAATCTTACCTTTGATGCCTTAAAGGGAATAGCTCACTTTTGAAAGTTGTTCTTGAAATTCAAAACCATACGGTGCATCGTTGAGCTCAAAATACGAATATGACTTTTGTTTGGACAGTGATGGATATATGTGGAGAAAGAAGTAAGTTTCTCTTTGTATTTCACGAGAAATCGTACGATAGCATGTGGCGTTCTGGCTCCGCCAGACGCCAAGTACAGTCTCTGACAAAGGGTTGCCGCGCAGCCCGGGCGGCTTTGAGCGGATATTAACGAGGCGTCGTGATCAGGTACTACGTGTCAAGAGTGTCTACCTCCGCGCCCGCCTTGCGGGCGAACTAACCGAAGCTGTTTCGGGGTCCGCCTGGCGGCGAACTACCGAAGCTGTTTTCGGGGAGGGTCGAAAAAAATGCAGACTAATCCTGTGTCGAAACTACTTTACGTTGCGAGTTGATTCTTCAGCCATAACTTATTTTCGATCTGCTCTACAAAACTGCTATCTCGGTTCAAAACCCCATGTTAAAGGTGAACACCTCCCTTTAAAGGGACGTTTCGTCAGCTGGCTGTATTATGATGACCTCCATCTCACGAAGTTCCAGCAGCGACTCCGTGCATAATTGGAAAATTGAAAACATTTTTCGATGGTTTATCAGAATGTCAAAAGCTATTTTCCATTTAACGAGGTAAAGTATATATAATGATAACTTTGATCTCAGAAATCTAACGATGTCAGATTGTAAGTGGACTCTGTGGACTGTGATGCCTTTGGCTTGAAAGAGAAAGTGCGACGCACATGCAGCTTTTAGGCCTTTGATTCCACCAATGAGAGCAATTATTATATAACCGTGAGTGGGTTTACTGGAGAGCCTCATTTCAGTTTACTTCTTCAATGGCCTACCAAGAAGGTTAGTGACAGAAAACAGCTTGTTATATTCAAACGAACACGATTTGACGGTGTACATTGACTAATGGTACAAATATAACTGCTTTATTAGCCCACCATTGAGTGGGTCTCAGCCGAACGCCATTGAATGGGGGAAGGAGAATATCCCCCTGGTTATCTTCCGAACCAGTGATCGCAGCGGACGTGCAAAGCGGCGTTCGAAAGCTCGCAATGACACGCATCTAAAATTCACTCGAAGTTTTGCAAATTGAGGTGTAATGTCAGGTCACGGTATGATCAAAGGTCAAAATTGAGGTAAACCTTCGATCGCGACCATCATGGCCCAAAATGCTCCCAAAGCTATAAGACACATCCCGCACAAGCTAAAGTGAATAAATTGTTGGTAAAGTTAAAGGGGTAGGGTTACAAATGGTCACCATGCGCAAAAGATTTACGAATGTCTTTGACACATGTCTTATGGGTTATTTTACGTGTATAGTTGTATATTGATAGCAATTTTACCAGTGACCTCATTTAAAGAAAGTAAACAAGTAAATACCAAGTTAAGGTCAAAGCTAGATGAAAAAGTATAAATGTGAAATTAGTAAATATAAATAAAAAAGTGTGTTTCTGGACCAGATTCGCCTCATAAATGCAGCAGCGTTTTTTTTTGTAGCGGATCATTACAAATCGCATTAAATCAATACGTAATGAATTACTCATACTTCAGGAGCAATTATTAAGTTAAAATGGTGATACTATTTTAAAGTTGTGTTTGGGCATTGCTCTCATGTGGTTCTTGAATAAACATTACGTTCGTTATGCCTTTACAAATTATTTTGTGAGTATTTTTCCGAAAAAATATAACATTTTATTTTTTGAACTTTCGAAATCAATATTTTTACTAGCGCGGGATATTTATCTTGCAATCCTTGCCATGTGTTATCTTTTTACTTTTGTATTACATTTTGCTTTAAATACGGACTTTGTCCGATCTGTTAAAGGGAATAGTTCACCTTGAAAGTTGTCTTGAAATTCAACCATACGGTGCATCTTGAGCCAAAACACGAATATGGCTTGTTTGGACAATGATGATATATGTGGAGAAAGAAGTACGTTCTCTGTATTTTCACGGAGAAAATCGTACAAGCAGGGTGGCGTTCTGGCTCCGCCAGACGCCTAGTACATTCCTTTGACAAAGGGTTGGGCCGCGCCAGCCGGGCGGCTGAGCGGATATTACGAGGCGTTCAGTGATCAGGTTACTACGTGTCAGAGAGTGTCCTACCTCCGGCGCCCGCCTGGCGGCGAGCTACCGAAGCTGTTTTCGGGCGTGTTTTCGGGCGTGGTGTGAAAATGCAGACTTATCCTGTGTCGAACTACTTTACGTTGCGAGTTTATTCTTCAGCCATAACTAGTTTTTCGATCGCTCTACAAAACTGCTATCTCAGTTCAAAACCCCATGTTAAAGGTGAACACCTCCCTTTAACCCGCGCTGCGTAGGGGTCTCCAGGCGAACGCGCGTTGTAGGGGGATAAATATTACCCTCTCGTATCTTCCGAACCAATAACCGCAGCGAGACGCACAAGGTGGCGATCAAAATCTCTTGATGAAACCAATCGAATGCACACTCGAAATTTTTAAGTTAGGTAAAATGTCAGGTCACAGTAAGGTCATATGTAAAAATCGAGTTATTTGAGGTAATGGCTCATACTTTCAATTCAAAACCTTTGTTTGAAACTGTTCATGCTCATAAATCTCTCAAAGGTGTACTGCATCTCCTGCATTAAGTAAAAATGTAAATGTATGCAAAGGTCAAGATCAAGATCAGGTCACAAAAGGTCACTGCTACCAAGAGGTCAACGAAAGTTTTGTGACACATATTTTAGGGTTATTTTACACGTATAATTCGATAGCAGTAGCTTTTTTCACAATTTGACCCCATAAAAGGTCAAGGTCAGGTCATCTAAGGTAAAAACCGGAAACTGACTATTATCAATAAACAAGACATATTTCTAGACCAGTTTTGTCTCATAAATACAGCAATTATATGTATTTATCGTTATCTGGTAAAAAAAGTTTTTCGACAAATAACGTCATGAGCTGCTATTGCTTGGTAAAACAATCAGTCACTGAAAAATAAGGATATTGTTTTGACATTTGGTTTGGGTATCTCTTATCCTTAATTCTTTCATATATATTCCAGTTTTTTAAATACCTAGCAAAATTTTGATTTTGTGGTAAATTTCCGAATTGTTTTTATTTTG
>VOPJ01008524.1:0-59556 GCA_014673585.1 Semibalanus balanoides
TCCACCACCATGTGCCGGTTATACCCAGCTCTCCACCGCTCACAGATCACAGTTACACGACACACCCTGCTGACGGCGTCCACTGTCCGGCGGCGCTCCGGTCCGTCCCTCCACCCTCACCCTGCCTGTATTGGCACACACACACACACACACACACGGCCGACTGCAGAACAAGTCGGCTGTACGGAAACTTGACTGGTAATGGCGACTATAAAACCTGAAACAGCTGATAACTATGGAGATAACTGACACTTGCATGACTGGTATTGTTTTGGTGATTCGCTGAAACTCCTTACTGTAACTGATATTCGATAGACCGATATTGTTTTGGTGATTCGCTGAAACTCTTTACTGTTTACTTTCAAATTCACTTACATCCTTATCTTCGCCAATTGAAAAGATGCCCTTAAATGCTTCTTTGGTTGGGGCAAAGCGATATCCGTCACCTAGTCAGTTGGATACTACATAGCGAAACATTTGGCGTAGCGTTAAACCATGACGGAAACTTGCTCTGCATCGTAGAGCGATAACAACGGTCAAGTAAAGGCACGGAAATCACACATATCATATCGCAGCATCGCATAGCCTGCAAACAAAGCACGCACGCGTCATCACATTAGCACCCTGCTTTGGAATGGTCTTTCTACTGAAGCCTGGTCCAACAACACCACTATTACAAAAAAGCCAGTCGCACCGTGGATCACTAAATGTGGGAATAGATGTGGCGGAGCGAGCCGGGACGTTAGCGATCTTGCACCAATATACTTTTCCAGCAAGCTATTCACGAGGGACGGAAAGAAGGATGGCTTAGATGCAATACAATGTTTTACTGCAACATCGTGTCACCTATTGCGGGTGGGTCTACTCGACTGGATATCTCAGCAATGGTTCTCGCAGTGCACTCTTAAAGCAGGTAAGCCCGAAAAGTCAGAGTCAGGGAGTCAGGCGACAAAAGCCGTTATCATTGAAGCCTTTAAGCTGGATTAGTTATCTCAGGTGTAGCTCACGTGACATTGACGAAAGCATATTTTTTGGTTTATAGCATGAATTAGTTTTCAAAGGGAATTATGTGCACTTGATGTTCGAAAATGCAACCGTTCTGTCAGACAATCTGATCATGACTTGTATCATGGTACAAAACATTATTTGATCAATTACAGTTAACTCCTTCAGATCCCTGTCCACTGTCAATAAAAGTCAAATTTCTGTCGGTCTTACGGACCGGTAATCTTCTGCCCTATCCTCTCGAAGCAGTGTTTTGCTTCCGATCGGTCACAGCTGCGCTCAATCCTGCACTGTCACTGTGAGTGTTACAGAGGTTCAACGCTCCTCCCTCCAGTGGAGGAGCGATCAGAGGAGAGAGAGGAGCGGACCAGCGGGCAGAGTATGGGAGAAGGGGGCGGGGCCAGCTATATACCAATAGATCGCGACAGCTGGCGACTCCGGCCGGACCCATGACAAACGCGCCAGGAGGCGCGCTGCGACCACTCGGGCACTGTAACCATGGCAACCGATCACTGCAGTGACGCGCAGGCCGACGGACGCTGAACCGCCCGGCTGATGGGTGATCGGGCGACTTTTCAAGGTCAGAAGAGTCGCCCACACCACTCAGTGGCAGAAATATTCTACTGACTAGCATTCGGCTAAGAGAACGGTAGCACAGCCAAAGCCAAACTTGCACAAATACATAGGTATATCTTGGAACTAGTTTTGAAAAACTAAGAAATCTGACTATGGCAATAGCTTGGCGTTGTAATTATAAACCACAAGACGCTATCTGAGACGTGATACCAGAGCGGTCACTTTGTACCAGGAAGAGTGGAAAAATGTCCAAAGAGTTCCTTTTGATAGCTAAACTAATCTATGGATCAATGGGGGACACAGTTGGCTTATTAATCTAAACACGACTATCAATGCCCAGACATACGCAAAGCTAAAATAAAACGGACTAAATATACTCTACTCACAAGAGAAGTAGGGAAAAACTGACCTACATGAGAAAAAAACGCTGGAATACAAACCCAGGCCATCAAAGTGCATTCCATGACAGCAAATCCCTGATGAAACATATACATTGCATTGCGCAGACGGTAGCGAGGACAATCATCCGAAACCGACTGCTAACGGGACTGAGATGACGAGACACCAGTCATAGGCGGATCGAAATACACACTCACGTGTTCCCAGCATACCAATAGCCGAATAGCGAAACAAAATGTACATAAACAAAGTGAACAATCACACTGTACATAACTCTCTCGACAGAACGAAAATGCACTCGAATGAAACAAACACATTTAAAATGCACGCAAACAAACGCACGCGCCAACTCAGACTACTTTGATCGGAAGCGAATCACTCGCCGCTACCGTGACAACAAACCATTGGCAAGAGAGCATTGAGGTGACAAAACGGCAGCCAACTGAAGAGGCTGAGCGCTCACTGGGCCGCTCAGCTATGACCACTGGAAGCCTGAACCAATTGGCGACGATGACGATGATGACGGTGATGAGGGAGGAACAGCGAGATGCGATGAGGGGGTTCGGCAGCAGCGCGGGCCCCTACGCCGGCTTCTTCAGCGACTGCTTCATCCGCTGCTCGCGACGTCTCTCGGCGTCAGTGACCTGCGTGGGTCGCAGCTCACGGAACTGACGCTGCAGGACAGACAGACAGACTGGTTAGTGGTTAGTTACAGACGGCACTGACTGCTGTCCAGCGAGACATATGGTTCAGTTAATCACCAGTCGGACTTTAATGAGACATTCGAAATATTACAGATACTGATTGCATATATTGCCGCAATTCTGCAATTCTTTAGAAACCTTTCGCTATATTAGTTCGCTCCCCGCTCTCTCCACGCAGTAATATTTCCATTACGGTGGCATGGGGCTTTAATGTAATGGCTCTGGGTGCATTAACGCCGGTATCGCACTAAGCTCACGATCAAATGGACAGGCAAAGGTAAGCTGCAATTGCAACAATGTGTTAGTTTACGTAAATGAAAGGACATACTGTGCCGGACGTATACTGGCTAGTTTTAGCGGGAACAGCGTCTACCATCCCGGGAACAGTGCTTGTCAATCTAACAAGGGGAGACATGCGTCGCTCTACCAGACAGGCAGGCTAGAAAAATTACTGTTTATTAACTCCCAAAAAATTTAAAATGGTTAGACACAATACAGTAAAATAAACAACGATTTTTTAATGAACTAATCGGCAGAAACCGGACTAAACGTCTGCACCATACGTTTAAAGCGTACAATCATCGTACATTGTTAAGCGCACATGGCAGGTGCAAAGTGTGAGAGCGTTGTAGATCAAAATATGCCTCTTCCGCGTTGAGCTTGTGGAGGCGACGCCAGGGGAAAAATACATTGTGGAGTGACGATCACGCTTAAAAGAAATGGTAGGCTGCGCCACCCATCACAAGTTATAGTGGTACAGCCTACTTATTTTATTATGTAGTGGTATAGTTCATTACCACTTACCAGTGATATAGCCTACGCATTCTGATAGTGAAGCAAATTGTGAGTTGACTGACGGAGTTACCGTGCTACTTGCGTAATCATAACCACCACTATGATCTTAACATTACCAGCCAACGTACACATTCACAATTTACCGGTTTTACCATATTTACCATGTCTACCAGAACAAACAAAAACAAATATAAAAATAGTTTTGAAAAAATGACGGAAAACAAGCGATTCATCAACTTTCTTTGCCTGCCATTCCCGCGTTTCACCGCCACCTGAGCCTTGTCCTATCGCTTCACAGCCGTGACGACCAGCCCATCACTTCAGCTTGTGAGTCGCAGTGGGTCAGGTTATAATTTGATAACCATACCTATTGTGCCTGGCTGAGGTGCTAGTCTAGCGAGCGTGGTCAGTGTGCCCACTCGGGGATGCACTGCCAGGAATCAGTGCGAAACGGAAAACTTGGGGCGACAGGGCGTGACGAGCGTTCCCGCTTATAGCGCTGCCTAGCGGGTGGATTCGGAAGCTAGACTTTGCTGCTCTGTCGCTGGATATTCACAGAGGTATTCACGCTGGACATGGGTCGCAGCTATCGCAGAAGGCGGACATGCATGCAGGGACGTAGCCAAGGGAGGGGGGGGGGGCATGCCCCCTTCCCTGAGCAAAATAAATTCAACACTCGATATAATGAGATTCTCTGACGACCCGACCCTACCCCAAGCCCCCCTCCCACCCCCGGTCAACAAAATTTTGCTGAAAAGCGATATTGTATTATTCTCCTGACGTGGTAGCCAACCCTTATCTGATATTTGTTGGTTTCGTAACTGGTCCTCGGGCCTCAGTAGCTTTGCAAACAATTATCCACCCATGCGGACATGGGTCGCAGCAATAGAGTGTCCAAGAGCCCTGATCTCTCACTCGCGTCATGAAAGCAGTGATGTTGCTAGCTCATAGGCGTAGGAGCCTATGGGCCAGGTGGCTACTGCCTCCCAACATTTTCGGATTTTAAAATTACGCCTATGGACGTTGCATGGAAAGAATCGACTTCAAAATGCATTTTGCCCTCCCCCCTCCCCAACTTCAAATGAGTTCCTACGCTCTTGTGCTCCTTCCTTCCTACGCTCCTTCATGCGAAAAAGGAAAACATGCAAATGGCACAGCAGCATATATCGGCTTGTGTTCCAAAGCAGGTTCTACAATGGCCCAGAGTGCTATGCCACGTATAATGCCGGAGGCAGCTGGAGTGGCTGAGCATATTTATTGCGTTCCCATCAATACTATCCTGTAAATAACTTGGCACCACAATAGTATAATTGTTTGCCGTTTATACAAGTATCAATATCAGCCATAAACCATATATATTAATTTCAACTCGAGCTCTTTTTTTCAGACGGATGAGTGAGGCCGCGAAGGGCTCACGAAACAGTATCTTACAGATCGGGCCCAAAATCTGAACTTCGTCGTGCTTGCTTGCTTTGCTTGCTTTGTTGCTTGCTCGCTTGCCTTTGGCTTGCGTCGGGATTTCTAGGGATATACTACTTCGTTTCACCTGCACATGAAATAAATGCAAAAATGTATACACTGATAATTTGGGTCGAAAAATAACACATGGTAAAGGCTTACGTGAAAATATTAACACAACTAAAGAATCTCTCACCAATCCATAGAATACACTACACTGAATGAGGATTGAACCACATAATCACGTGCTTTGTATATTCGAAATTGTCGAACCAGCTCTCCACGCAGGAGTGAGGAATGCTAGAAAATAAATAAATAAACCCCCTAACGTCGCGACAGAAAGGTATAGGCAGGTAAGATAATTGTTTTACCTAATTGCAACCATAACAGAGCAATGCTTTATAAACAAGTTTCGGGCCGGACACAAATGAATAATCGCTCCGTCTGCTTCAATGCCCATGGCATGCCTTACAGTGAGTGTAATCACGCATGTAGTGTCATTTTTATAACAGTTTTAATTTGCACCAATTGATTCCATTCCTATCAACGACATTTTTGCCTTACCTGAGTGGAACATTCTTCGAGCCCCCAGCCCGCCTCACCAGCTGGTCACTTCTGGCACAACTCGGGCCAGATGAAGTCGAGCAGCTCGTTGTTTGGGAGAGGCGTACCGGAAGCCGCAAGACGTTCTTTGGATGAACTGCGTGGCCAACCCAAACAGCATGACATAGCGGACTGAGGCACGCTGTAGAAAAACCAAAAACTGGCAACCACGCCTAGAGCCACCAACCACGCACTGGACCAAACGCACTACGGACAGGAAATGGCATCCGGTGAGGGTTTCGAACGCACTGAATAACATTCAGAGACGGAGAGGGACGGTGAGGAACTCGATGGCTCAGCATAGCCGTCAGTGGCGGACGGGGACCCTGAGAACAGCAATGGATGTGATGGCAGAATCCAAAATTGATAATGAGTATTATGCCAGCCACATACCATTTAGGCCGAGCAAGCCCTACACCATCTCAGTCGAGCCAGCCATCGCATCCCCTGGTCTTGCCGGTGGGTCCGGCGGTACGCGTACTCTTTGCTACTAGCACTCAGACACTCCGAGCGAGGCGATTAACCGAGGGATGTCTGAACCATGGCCTCACCATAACCTGCACTGGCCAATTCAGGCTTCTTCCTTTCAGCGACTTTCTCGCTCGATCCTGCATACAGCACAGACGTCAGGGTCACAGTCAGTCACCAGGTCAGGGTCACTATGTGTTAGGTCACAGGTCAGTTACAGGTTCAGGGCAAGATCGTCACAGTCTCACAGTCAGGTCACAGGTCACGTCACCACAGGTTAGGTGCGGAACAGGTCAAGGTCACAGGTCAAAGACAGGTCACAGGTTACCAGGTCCACAGGTCAGGTCACAGGTCAGGTTCACAGGTCAGGCACAGGTCCAGGTCACAGGTCAGGTCACAGGTCAGGTCACAGGTCAGGTCACAGGTCAGGTCAACAGGTCCAGGTCACAGGTCAAGTCACAGTCAAGCTAAACAGGTCAGGTCACAGGTCAGGTCCACAGGTCAGCGTCAACAGGTCCATGTCACAGGTCATGTCACAGGTCAGGTCACAGGTCAGGTCACAGGTCAGGTCACAGGTCAGGTCACAGGTCAGGTCACTGACAGATCAGAACATCTCGTCCTGAGGCAGCGAGATGTCAGGTCACATATTAAGTCAGGTTACGATCAGACCATCTCGTCCTCCAGCAGCGGCAGGGGTCAGGTCACAGTTCAGTAAAGAGGTCAGGCCAAGTCGCATACAAAACACATATATCCTGTGACGATGACTAAGGTTAACTTAAAGGTCATGATGCAGAGTTCGAGTAAAGATACAGATCAGTGCAGAAGTCAGGTCACGTGTTCGGTTTGATGCTCTTGTGGCAGCGGCAGAGGTCAGGTCGAGATACAAGTCAGACTTTCTCGGACTTGAAATCAGAAGGTGTCAGGTCATTGAGCAGGTCAAGCATTGCCTAGTCGCTCTAGGAATGAAAACGAGTTGGAGGTTTTAAGAAAACTGTGAAGGAACAGCGGGACATTGCGGGGGAGCGGGACATTTCATTGATCCACCAGGATCAATGAAATACATATACCATAGAATCATTAAGACTACCTAATCGGCTGATTACCTTCGGAAAAGAGAGGCTCAAACACAGAATACTGCTTTCAAGTTTTAAATATGATAAAAACTTTAAGCTCAACCAACACCCCAGAAGGAAAATAAAGCATGCAAGGAGATATTTAAAAGCATTCGAACATCTGAAATCATGCGAATCTGCCCAGAACGATGCCTTACCTCTCCGTTTGATCGTTTCCCATCAATTTAAGTAATTCCACATTTAAATGATGTTGGAGTAGACCAAGAAAACCACGATTGCACAGTGCACACGTAATTACCTAAATCCCGGTAGACACCAGAATCTATGTATACACCTGCGCCAGGCCGGGATGAGGCGTTTAGACAGAAATAAATCGTAGAGTAAGATTTTTCGAAGATAGCGGGAAAACGAAAGCGCGTCGCGACGCCGTTTTCACATACATATTGCGGCATTAATCACCCACATAGTGTGAAATTCCTGACTTCGGGACATATCAGGTCAGGTCACCAGACCAGATCACGTGGCACCACCTCCCAAAATTGTGGTGGTACCACAGCCACAGTTTTTGGACGATTGGTTTTGTTCTTTCAGGATTGAATAAGGGCATAGGAAGTTACAATTTTTCATCTCGGATTTGTTTATATCGGCGACCTCAGGTCAGATCAATTCCGTGACCCCTCCCCCCATTTTAAGCCAATGAGAAAATATTCAAATGCTTCCTATTCTGAGGATACGCATGATCTCAGCAAAATTCATTTCGGATCATGTTATCATAAGCCATTCTTGAACACCCAAGTGCAATTTTTGGCGAGTGACCCGTAAAGGGTCAGCCGAGGTAATCCGAGGTCATCAACACTGGTTTTGCACAAACAAGTGATTGCATTAAGATAGCGACCTGCGAATAACACTACTGTGTTTGTATCGTAGAGTCACGTCGCCTCATATGCAACATGACCTACCTGGGTCACCAAATGACCTTAACCTAATATCAAATTTTAAATTTGACATGGCTAGGTCACCGTTACTATGTTTCAAAGCACCTTGACCAGAAAAGTACGATGGGTAAACTATTCTAACTCTGTTTTTTTTTTAGTACAAAGTTATTTACGAAAAACAGTTTTGCAAAAAATCCCCCTTTTGACCTTTGAAGACCTCTAGAGCCTTTATATGTTTTTATGACGTGTATGTGAGAACACCTGAGCAATTGCATTGTAAGCCCTTTCGACGGCTTATTTCTGTTTGTTTCTAGCTATCATAGTTTTCGAGATGTATGAGGGTTTCTGGAGTTCAGTTTTGAAACTGACAAATCTGACCTTTGATGGCCTCTGGTAACCTCAATATTGACATGAGGGAAAAGTTATTGAAAAGGTTTCAAAATGCTTTTCGACGAGCTTTCGAACTGTATTTTCGTTTTGTCTACGTCCGATAAGAGCTGAGTTCGTGGGTGCGTCGAAACACACCCCTCCCCCGCCACGGCAAAGGTGGCACCGAGCACCGGCGCTGGGCCGGTCAAAGGAATGTTTCACCTTTGTATTGGTTTTGAACTGAGATAGCTATTCATCTTTGCCCGTTATTGAAAAGCATAAAGTACAAATAACATTTTTTTCCCAAATTGAACCATTATTTGAATTTGCAAATCACGCCGTTTATTGGCTTACAGACACGTCAAGATTGTTGGTCCTTGGAGAAAAACGACTACTACCTATGTATTTCTCGAACCTTGGGTGGATCACCTGCTAATCCAAACAAGGTTCTATCACAAAATACTGTGATGTATTCTAGTCGCCATTAATGTCTAAAAAATGTACAGCGTAAAGGTTTTCTCTATTGCTCTCTATAGCTTAATAATGATAACATTGTAAAAAACGTGAAGTGACTTTTTGAGAAACAAATATCATCATCGTCTTCAGCTGCTTCATATTTTTTAACTACAACCGGCGTATATTTGACAACCTTCAGAAAAGTGAAATATTCCTTTTATGGTTGGCCATAAAACAAATTATATTCGTGGGGGAGTAAAATATAATTATATATTATTTCTATTATTATTGGCTAAGTGATGCTAACTTTAAAAAATACAATGGCGTAGCGTGATACAGACTGATATTGACATTTTACTTATAACGCAATCAGGATAATCATATATCAAAAAAAGGACTACCGACTATCTTTGACGTGATCAAAATCAATCACGGTACGCACGCACCCCTAGTCATGTAAATGAATCTAGGACCACACGGTTTACCGTCTGCATGAACGCCACCGTTCGAAAGACTGGATTTGCATGCTAGTAGAGGGAACTGTAAAAAGCCAGTTATAGACAAGCTATCACTTCGCTGTCCGTGAATAAGAACAGCGTTCACCAAACCATCCCAGAGACAATCACCGAATTGAAACAAACTGGAAATCACCAGTCACGCAATAACACACTACTTACATCAGCAGGGGTACTCTTCTTATTTTTTGCCTGTGGGCACAGTGGTACATGAAAAGCCTGCCAATTTCGGCAGAGCAGTAGACATTGCTAGGAGTGAAACTTGAGGTGAGAGTAATAGGCGCATGCTGCATTGTCTACAAACAAGTTGTGACATTTAGTAATATGCCAACAGCGAAGAAGACACCCAGAGTGTGAGTGACAACAGTTCAGAACACCGAGCGCGGAAGAAGGGTGACTGGGAGTTCGGGTGCGCAGTATCAACGTGACAACATTCACTCTCAGATGAGGACGTGTCTTTGCCGGGAAGTTCAGCTGGGATTGAGACGGTGACTCACACAGAATCAGGCACCTGTCAATGAGACGTGTCCTTTGCCGGAAGTTCAGGCTGGGATTGAACGGTGACTCAACCACAGAATTCAGGCACTGTCAAATGAAGAACGTGCTTTGCCGGGAATTCAGCTGATTGAGACGGTGACTGCACACAGAATCAGGCACCTAGTCGTGGCTCGCGCTGCCCACCCACCTTGTCCTTGGTACGTCATCTCGGTCATTCGTTCGTCCCGGGACGTATCCATCCTCCGTTCGGCGCCTTTCGGAATCCGCGGTGACAGGTAACCTGTTCAAAGACATCACCAAGGTCAAAAATCCATCAAGGGCACACCCTAGGTCATGCAAGGTCACATTCTTACCCACTGCAAGCACAGACATCCGACCAAGGTCACAATCCATACTCGCTGCAGGGCAGACATTTTGAATGTTTTGAGCACGATTTGTACAAACATGGCACTAATCGTTGTTCGTGTTGATCTGCAGACTTCAAATATTTATCGTCTGTCAGAGTCAGGTTTTTCGATGGTCCTACAAGCCAGGCATTCCAAAAAGACAGACAACATTAAGTAGCAGTGACTTTCCGGGGCGGTTCAGCGCCAGTCTTCTTAGTGTGTCAAATATGTCAGCAAACCGCAGTCAAGCGCGCACGCGGTCATGTCCACCAGCACATAACGTAGCTAATCACTAGTGGCGCGCAACAGCGCCATCTGGAATACAGCTTACCACCCAGCCCTTCAAGAACTTATCACCCAGCCCTTCAAGAACTTACCACCCAGCCCTTCAAGAACTTACCACCCAGCCCTGCAAGAACTCATCACCCAGCCCTTCAAGAACTTACCACCCAGCCCTTCAAGAACTTACCACCCAGCCCTGCAAGAACTTATCACCCAGCCCTTTCAAGAACTTACACCCAGCCCTTTCCAAGAAACCTTACCCACCCCGCCTTCAAAGAACTTACCCACCTACCATTCAAGAACTTACCACCAAACTTTTCAAGAACTAGCCACTTCAGCCCTCAAAAAAACTAACCACTCATTCCTGAAGGATACCTACCCAGTTCTTTTGAAGATCTCATCAACAAAGTCATCCAAAGGATTAACCTCTCATCCCCCCCCCTACGAGAACTTACCACCCAGCCTTTGAAGAAGACGACCAGGAGCGCCACGGGAGCCATGTACAGGTCGAACGTGTACACGCCGATCATGAAGGCAAAGAAGGCCGCTATCGTGCGCGGCTTCGATTCCCAATCGAAGATGCTCCTGTGTGCATACAACGAGGCATGTGTCAAAGATAATGCAAGGTGAAAGGTAGTCGACTGGCAATTGGTAGTTGACAGTTGCGTTTGTTAAGTGGTTTACGACTGAACCAATAGGTGGCGCTAGGTTGTCACATGATTTCGCATTTCTAGTTAGGCGACGACACACTTCGAATAGCTGTACACGTGCGTGGGAGTACTCATACTCCATTGTTTCGGTGTAAGGGTGAAAACATTTTGTTGCGCATTTTAATCTGATCTCAACAGAACAATGATGACGTAAAAATAGTGGTGAGCAGCTTCCGTTCCTCCGTTGCTTCGTTACTAACAGAAAGCTACGTTTTTCAGTAACGGAGTAACGATCACGATACTTTTCAAAACAGGTAACGGACCAGGTAACTTCGTTTTTTTTTATAATCAAGTATGTTACTCGGTAACTTCCTTAATTTTGTGTTGAGATAATTGGTCCGTGTGAAAAGGACGTGTACCAATAGAGCTGGCAAAATAGAAGAAGCATTTAAAGCGAACTCTTACCGAGCGAATCTCACCTTAGGTTATCAGAGGTGAGTGAACTCGGTCGACCAGTGTATGAACATGGCCCCAGTAGATTGAGTATATTATTGGCCCCAGTAGATGAGTATATTATGTGAAATGGATGCCAAATTTGAAATCAGGGTCACAAAATGTCTTAGAAACTGCCAGAGGCCAAAACAGCTATCTCAGGTCATCGGAGGTCAGTGACTTTGGTTGATCTCTGAAATGGTCAGTCGAGGTTATGATCTCAGTGGAAACCATAGATGTCACCTGTAAACACCTGTTCATATGTTCCTGAACAACAAACACTCTTAAAGCGCACAAGTTACTAGCATGGATGCAACGGGACACCGGTTGCGTCTGAAAAAACATTGAGAAACATGGCAATTTTCAAGAGTACGTGGCGAATTGTTATAATGTAGAGTACTGAACGTGTCATCGCAATCAGTTGAAAAATGCGCGAGTTATTCCCGAAAAAAAAACATCCACATCAAACCCTGCACTGCAGGTGAGGGTTACACTAAAGTAGCGGAGTACCAGACTAAAGTAGCGTTCGCTACATTTGTTGCAAAGTAATGGAGTAACGAGTAACGGAACTAATTTGATGAGTAACAAGTAACGAAACTACGTTTTTTAGTAACAATAGCCGTTTTCACGATGGGATTATTTTGCGCGAAATGTGTTTAAAACATTTCACAAATGTTTTAAAATGTTATAGTAGTAGCCGCTTTCACGATGGAACTATATTAGGCGAAAAAAACGTTTTAACCCTCACCATACGGTCACCATACGGCGAGGGTTAAAAGTAAAACATTTCTCGCAAATTAATCCCATCGTGAAGACGGTTACTACTAAAACATTTTAAAACATTTTAAAATGTTTTAAAACATTTCGCACAAAATAAGCAGTCGTGAAAACGTCTAATGCCCACCACTGCTGGAAGGTAAAAAAACAAAAACATAATGGGTCCAAAAACATAACTGTTGTTAGCTTAACCCGCGCCCTGGTTAAGCTCCGAGACAACTTCGCCATGGTGTGGGGGGGTCAAAATGACCCACCCCCGTGTAATTCGAAAACGAAAAGAGATAGAAAGACGCGGAAAAAAGTTTCGAAAGCTCTCAAAGTGTACATTTAAAGTTACAAAGACCATTTTTTGCTACGGTCAATTTCGAGGTCCCCAGAGGTCATCAAAGGTTCAAATTTCACAGTTTTTTACTTCGCTTCGAACAACCCCCGTATATCTCGTGAACCATGATAGTTAGGAACAAACAGACAAAACAAATCGGAAGCTAATGAAATTTGCAATCGCATTGTATGTTCTCAAAATTGAGCTCAGATCAATAGTTTAGGCTCCAGAGGTAATCGAAGGTCAAAAATGCGGTTTTATGTACAAGTTGTTTTTCCAAATAACCTTTTATCTATAATTGATAGAGCAAAGAATTTAACACAATCGTGTTTGTCTCGTCAAGGCGCTTTGGATAATATAATTGGTGACCTTTTGAGGTCAATTTCAAAATTTGACCTCAGGTCAAGGTCATTTGGTGACCCGGGTAGGTCATGTTGCATGTGGGTCGATGCGGCCAGACGAGACAAACACAGTGGTGTCAACAACTCGTCTCTATCTCTTTTCTATCATGAGTTAATAGCAAATCATTGTTGATGACCTCAGAAGACCTCAGATGACCTTGTAGAGATCACTAAGCAACAATTGCACCTAGATCATCCAGAATGAGCTAAAATAACACGATTCTGAAAGAATTAGCCTGATCCAGCGCGTGTTTTCTGAATACGAAGCATTTGTTTATTTTCCCATTCACTTATAATGGGGAGGTCAGCAAATTGACCTGACCTTAGGTCACCGATACAAAAAATCCGAGATACACAAGTTGTAGGTACTTATGATATTATGAAATCCTACAAGTTTCAAATCTTTCGGACAAAAAAATGTGGTTTTGGCACGATCACAAACATTTCGGAAGGCAAGGTCAAATAAAGTGACCTGGTGACCTGACCTCATTTGACCGGAAGTAATATTTTTGTCAAAGTGTGGGCAATTTATTTTAAAACATCTGTGCAAAATTTGGCTGCGCTGCGCGCCGCCGTTTTCCCGCTACTTTGGGAAAACCTCAGGGGTGGTCAAAATGACCCCCCACCAGGGCGAGGGTTAAACTTAACACCAATTTATCAACACAACACGCAAATAATCGTTAAGGAGATTTTTTATAACGTCCATAGAACAGTACGAATCCATGAATATCATTAATTCATCAATATTTTTACGTTTTCATTATAACAGTGCAGCTGGCATACAAGCCCCATTCACAGCAAGCAAACGAAACATGCACGGATGTCGGATAGTCATTACTCATTAATAAGTACGAGATGTTATCAGGAAATTAATGTGATCCTGCACCACAAGAAACACGCTTTACGCTTCGGAGTAGAAATAACAGGCCATAACTCAATTGCAAAACAATGTATCCAACATTTGCATACTTGCTCCTGCATTAGCATTCAATGCATTGGTACAGCCTTCACTATCGTAAAGTGGCCCTGGAGTGACATTTAAATGCATTCGTACAGCCCACACTATCGTTAAGTGGTTCTGGAGTGACCTATATAACAACGAATTGTCCTGTCCTGTCCCCGCAAACCTCTCATGCAAAGCCAGTTCTCACTTGATGAACTTGGCTCCCTCGGCGAACCCGGCACCCATCTCCTTGAGTCGGTTGACGTTACGGATGAACACTGCTCTCTTGAACTTCAGTTCTGGCCTGGTGTACTTCTCTTCGCGCGGATTGAACGTGCGAATCGCAGCTCGTGCCTGGCGAAAACCGAGACATGCGTTAGTCGTCGCGGATTGAACGTGCGAATCGCAATTCGCAGCCCGTGTCTGGCGAAAACCGAGGCATGCGTTAGTCGTCGCGGGTCAACGTGCGAATCGTTGCCCGTGCCTAAGGCTATATAAACCCCATTCCTGACAAAAACCGAGACTTTCGTTAGTCGTCTTGCGTGGCGAATGAGGAGCAAAATGTAAATTGACTTGTTAAGTGTGAACTGTCAATTAGTGCCACCTTCTAAGTCCGTAACATCATTCATACTTCATCCGAACTGAAATATATTGCGACGTTTCTCTTTCGCTTTGGAATTTTGGATATGTTGAAGACAAGGAACTTAACACTGTAAATGAAATTGATGAGTTAAAACATATAAATTTTGTTTTAACCTTCAACTGAATGGATTCCAAGAATACAAACTATTCGCTAAGCAGAGTGTATATGTGTGGACCCGACCAACCCCCCCTAACCCAAACAACCCCCCCCCCCCCCCATGCCCACAACCAACACTCTCGTGCAATTCCAGTTCACTGACAGGTTTAAGTGTCGAAGTTTTACGTGCCGAAGTTGACTGGCGTCCGAAGTTTTTGTGCCCGATAGATTGGAAGACCACCTACCAACTCCTGACGTTATTCCGACTGTCTAGACGGTGCTGACACCGACAACAATCATCTCAGCTAGAAGTGAGTAGCATCGAGCGCAGAAACAGCACGAGTCCGCCTCATAATATGGTGGGCCAGTTTCCACCCCGATCATTACAAACTGAGGTGCAAGGACAGAGCTGAACCGCACCGGGAACGTAGTAGGTTATGTCTACGAAGCGGCACCGTCATTTCTGCCTAGGTTGGTTAATAAAACAGAGAAGTTCTTCGGATTTTCGCAAAGGTGCTTAGAAATACCTTGCATAATATGTCTGCATCCCAACCATCCACGGAAGCATCATTCACGGTCCATATTCAAGCATGTATCCCATCGTAGAACTAATCTCGCAGTTGCCCTCCAGGCTTGACAAGGAACAGACAATAATGATTATAGGCTAGAAGATTCAAGCCTTTTAATTAGCTTATCTGGCTTTACAGATGAGAGGGCTGACACTAACAGCAGAATCGATCTCTAAAGATCAGACCGGCATGCGAGCTAGATGCTTCTCGCTATCGCCTAGATCAAAACGGCTTGAGGGCTAAGTACAAGTTTTGGCAGAAAGAACTTACTTATTAAAATTATTCATAACTGAAAGAGTAAACCAAGGAAAAGTGTGAATGGAGCCAATTAACCTGTGTCGCAACTCGTGAATGTTTAAGCATCTTTCCCAGCGCTACTATTGTATAACAAGCGTGGTAAATGGAGCGAATTAACCTGCATTGCGACTGGCGAATGTTCAATAAGCACTTTGCTCAGCACTAATATTGTATAGCAGTGTGTTTAACTACTCCTTCCTTAACTCCTTTCATTTTTGCTCGGGAGCTTTCCGCTGCATGTGCCGGCGAGAATGACGCGTGCGATGGCCGGCACGCTCCTTTATGTCCCACCCGGCATGAAGTAGACTGTTAGATGAGGCATGTTTTGTCGTGTTTCATAAGTTTTTAACACCTACTTGTCTTCCTGTCAGTACTATGATCTTTTTAGCTGCACGCCTGGTCCATTTAGGTCAAAAGTTATTAAACATATCAAGCACCATCGTTCTCAACACTTTATACTTATCTGGAAACTGCTGTGTATGTTTTTTTATCCGATCCTTTAACACTTGATTGTTTTGCAAAACTGTTCCCATTTTGTATAACTGAGTATTTAAATGAATGTTTGTGTGTGTTTATGTATGTGAGCTCTGATGATATTATCACTTGACTTGAGCTTGTATTGGGAGCATGTTTATGTTGCTCATATGTTCTTAAAAAAACGCAAGTTACTGGGCGGGGGGCTATTTATAGCCCCCCCCCCTCACGTTTCAGATCAGATTGATTTAGCGCACGTGATCCACATTGAACACATGGTTTTTCACCATCACGCGTCAGACGATAAAACAGGAAAATGTGTGGTCGGCTCACGCGGTTTATAGCACACGGGGTAAACAGTCAGGCATGTCTAAAGTTTATATATTGCTGTTTCGTTGATGTTTGAAAGACATGTTCGGGTTATCGCGGAAGCTGGTTTTAAGCTTGTACAGGCCCCATAGCACAGTCTGCGGCGGGCCTGCTTCGGCTTACGGTACGTGCGGAGCGTGATATTGGAGGCCCGTGTGTCGTGAGCTGCCTCAGTCTCGAGTCTGCCGAGTGTGTCCGCGATCGCCTCAGGGCCGTCCCATGACAAGCGCACGGTGTATGCTACATAAGCGGTGGCAACAACACCAACTCAGAAGCAGTGAGCCATCTCATATCACGAAACACGTCGGAAATATGGTCATGCTTTCGTCTCCCGCATACGACACGCGCACAAAAAAAAACTTCAAAATTCTCTGAACGCGATGCAACTGCGTTTCCGCCGCAAGTCCCAGACACGACATGACAAATCGCCGACAGAATAACAAGGCCCTGAAAGATAGGATTCAGACACTCTTAGGAATAAACATGTCCGCGTGAGCGGCAATGAGGACACATTGCATTTGCGGCTACATCTCTCAATATGTGTGACTGATAGTATCAAAGTGGCCTGTCATAACGACACCGAGGTTTCTCGCCCTCTACTTTCATTTACAGTCGCTGCCACATAAACCAACTGCACGGCGGGCATGTGTCGCAGCATAGCGGGTGTCCCTAACACGATCATCTGCGTTTTAGACGCATTTAGCTTCATACCGCGTGAACAGTACCACTGGTACAGCGAGTCAAGGGCGTGTGCCATTCGTCACCGATCAATGTTTGAGTAGTCCTGCTCCTGCCGTATCAGAAGCTGGTGTTCGTCACAAACTCCACAGTCGACACAGGAACTCCGGTACATACAGGCTGAGGTCGTTAGTGTACAGCTGAACAACGCACAACTGAGTTATTTTGGAGTTATTCTGAGTTAACGTTATTTTGCAATATCTCCTAAACCAACAACGGTATCGTCACCAAACTTTTCCGTACCTGGTCTCACATCAATTTGACACATGTCGGGCTGAAGGAAAAAGATGGGCTTATGAATTATGATGTCACCGAATAATGTCAAAGTGACGTCATGTTTGCGTTTTGTTGAAAATAAGAGTTTGCGGGAAATGCTGTAAAAAGACAGTTTTGTAAGATTTAAACTTGATTGTCATTTATGCGAAATGACATAATAAATGCTATCAAACTGCAATCTCGGATTTTGAAAAATACTGAAATTAAAATTTTGTGAAATCGAAAGACATTTTTTTTACACATTTTTTATTATTCAAATTTGAACCAAACTGGAATATATATGATCGAGACGAGCCCGATGAGTATTTGTAGCAGGTTTGAAGCCGATATCTTCAAAAATGACAAAAAAAAAATTTAAAAGACAAAGTTCGACCACCTCTACAGAATAGCCATGCATACAAATTGCATTTCCGTTTTTTGCTCTTTACTTCTATTTACATGGAACCAACAATGTTCTTTGGCATTTTCGCGTTCTAGTAAAAAAAAATGAACAAACAAACATGTGTTTCAACTCCTAATGACCGTAATCTACAGTTTGACCTCGTGACCTCGGATGACCTTGACCTGACCCAAGGTCAAAAATGGCTTAGAATGGTAATTAGACGTGTCAGATATACGAATCATACCGATGTATCAACTGGTTATGTTCGTTTAATATTGCATTGTGCGCGACAATACTATCCACCGGACTTTGATGTCACGGTAAAACATTTTGTCTTTGACGTGACCTATGACATCATCAATGACTCCCAAGTTAATAATGTTAGGCTTCATTCAACAAATTTGACAGGGATATCGAATGCCGCTTGAATTTGTAAGATCAGTTCAGTAGTTTCGGAGATCAGAGGGGGATATAAATAGCCCCCCCGCCCCCAGTAAGTCGCTTTACAGAATATAAGTCGCGGGTTAAGCAGTCCTTTCCATGGCTACTGAAACATCGCGGCAGAATGTTTAGCGTGCGGGCTTATTTTTCGGAGGTCTGCGATCCGCTTCTCGAAAACACCTACCGATCGAGAGCATCAGACAAACACTATCGGATTGTGCCGGAGCTCACTGAAGCTCTTCCATTATCTGACCGTCTGAAGAGGCACTCCGTCATCCTCCGTCAATACACCAGAGAAGGTGTTGTGGCAGCCGATAATAGGATCTGCCTCGCTCCCTCAGAAGACAGCGAGCAGCACTTCTAGGTGGAGGCGACCAACGCTGGATCAGCGAAATTTCACGTGGTGGCTTCAGCCTTCAGTGGCTCTATACCGGTTAAACTGAGCCATGGTTCTCTTTATAGTCCACTTAGTGAAATTGCGGTCCACTTTTGGCAGGCATAATTTATGTAAAATATTCCAAGGGAAGTTGGAATCATAATAACAGCACTCGGGTATGTTGATGTGAAAACTTGGTCGACCGCATCCAGAGTTCTACGATAAGTCTTGCAACCGTAATAAACATAAACCGGAATGAATACCGCCATCACATCACGCGGCTGTATGATTCAAGTGAGCAGAACCATGCTGGATGGTGTGACAGAACATTCCATTTGAAGCCACTGTCACGTTAAATATCTGTGATGGCCTGAAGAAGATGGGGAGAGGTGGGAAACAAAGACGGAATGTCGTCTACCTTTCACGATGAGATGTGTCATTATGCGACAAATATGACTTGGGCATATGATGAATACAATGCAATAAAAAAACAAGGGCTTTGCATTATGAAATGCATTATAGGTGAAATGCATTATAGGTGTGGTGAATCATGCAACATGGTTCGTGTCACGTCTGGAATGGGTAAAAATGAACACACGAATTTGCATACATAACAAGGTCAAAATAAACAAAATATTATAGTTGATCACAATGCAAGTACATGGTGTATCCGTTATCGGGCAATCATAGAGTTCTTACCGGGTTCCAGGCTAAGTCCATTTCCAGCATCACTTGAGGGTTGTTGCCCTTAGCTCTGCCTAGCAGCTTCTTATCTTTGAGTGCGTACCATCGTCTCTCTCCGGGACGGATCTGTGGTGCAGTGAGAAACAGTGAGCATCAAACGTCTCTCTCCGGGACGGATCTGTGGTGCGGTGAGAAGCAGTGAGCATCAAACGTTTTCGTTTCACTCAGCCAACCCAACCATGGATAGAACGGATGTTCTCCGTCAGTGAAATGCCCAAACGTCAGCAGATCCGCCGCTCTTGAGTCATTCGCATTGTTGAAACTTGGACAAATTGACCATCTACCAGCCCCGGCCAACTTGGGCTCTGACGCGCAAGATATACCGATGGGACCAGACTGGTTATTGGCTCAACTCTGAACCGATTGGAATAGTTCAATCTAAATTTATTTAATAAAGAAGTTGATTCACCGGTCACCACCAGATCTTTTGATTCAATAAGATTGTATCGAAACCCACGTGGAATCAAGGCTGATTGAATCGAAAGATTAACGATTCTTAATGGTCAAGTGCACATGGTACAAATACAACCCAGTGGCTACATTCATTCATACCCAAATATGATTGCTGTGACAATATTTGAATTATCGTATGTATATAGGTACGTTTATATATTTGTTGATTTGACCTAAATTTATAATATATATTAAAATGTTGAATCAAACGTAAATCGATTAAAAATGTTTCTTTGAATCGGGCAGAATCAATACCAAATACATGGAGCGGTGTCAAAATATTCAGGTTTCAAAATGAATCGTGATTGAATCATTACAAAAAAGTTGAATAAAAAACAGCCTTAATGGGACGCACCCATCCCAATAAGTAGTCTTACCTTTAACAGAGGGATGGATACTTTTCCGAGGAACTCGACCTTGTGATCTTTATCCTCGTCGTATACGGTCACTTCCAGAACGCTGTGTATGTCCTTCACATTGCTGCAACAGGTCGGCAGAGAGCCATGACATTTCTGTAGGGGTTTCATTTGCAACTAGATGTCTATTTTACGCAGATTCCTAGTGGTAAACCTAGAAGTTGCATGCTCTTTGCACATTTCTTTACTTAATGCAGCACACAAGTTCAATTAAATATGACAAGCAAAAGATATCGGCACATAGCGATACAAATTAAGAAGTGAAATCAACTGTACATTTTACAATTGAGACTGCCAAAAGGTAGCACTGGTGTTTCATACACGACTAAGTGCAAGAGCACAGCATCACATAATAGACGTAATGCCACATTGATACAGCAACATACAATTTATGTTTCTTCCAAGATTGGATCGAACGGTTGAATGTTGTCCCCAGGGATATCTGTATGCAATGCATTGATCCAAGTACAATCCGACATATGCATATCTTAATTCAAAGCTTAGCCCGCACATGTCAATGCATAACTTTGCGACACCCGAGGCAGCTCACAAGAAGAAGATTTTGTTCCACTGCGGCGAGAGCGTCTTGTACTCGGTCTGCGTCTGAAGGCGAGAGTTGACGAGCTCGAGCACGCAGAACGGGTCCGACTTGCCGCCGATGTCCGCCGACGCCAGCCCCATGGCCTTGAACACCTTCACCGTGAGGTGACCCACCTCCTTCACCTGCTTGAGCGTGTTCTTCAGGTTCTGGAACGCAGTTCGTGTGATGTTAGCTGAGTGAAGCGAGGGACAGAGACCGAGCGCCGGGCTGCGGTGGGTCATCAGGCCACAGTCACGGGTACACAAAGTTATAGTAAATGGAATGTACCGCTTCGAATAGTAAGCAGTACGAATAAACTATAAAACTGAAATTGAAACCGCAATCAGCACAGGAACACAATTTTGATGTCATAAAATACATATGGTAGACCATGGTGGCAGCAGTAAAAACACCCGTCACTTTGCAACTAATTTTGTCTCCATGCTTAGCTATCCCGAATCGAGTCTATATATACCCGTACCACATTGCAAAATGATAGCCAACTTGGCGCTGCTGCACATTCGCCAGCGCTCCGTGATAACTTTCGTATGTCATCAAACCCGCGCACCGGCCGCCGCCGTTGAAGGTCAGCGGAAATCAGGCGGTCGCCGGCTCCCCAGGGGATCCGCGGGCGGTAAGGTCAGCGGAATAAGATGCCTCCTGGCTCCCACAGGATTACAGAGCCCAGTCATGTCTTGTCAGCGGTGCACTGAACCGTCTTCTCGGGGGCTCAGGATGGGGTCAGCCAGCGGGTTTTATCCTGGCGCTATATTGCTAGCGGCAGCGACAGTGGCACACCGTGCAAAGGAGTTTCGTGTGTGTCATTTACAAAGGTATACTACACCAATCTGAAAAGAAGCATGTTTAGCTTCAAATAACCATCAGAGTCGAAGAAAATAGTAGTCGGCTGCGATAATCGTCACTGAGCACACCTCGGAAATATATCAAAATCATCTGCTGAATTACGACATTAATTAGCGGCATGATATTATCTTTAAAGTCTTCATTAACTTATATCCATTTCAATTTAAAGCCACAGAAATACACAGACAAAAATGATATCCTGGCATAAACGTAAGTAAAATATAAATATGTAACACTGTTGCTTTTTCAAGACATTTTGGCAATACCACGCATTGTCCTCATGAAAAGCCTCAACTACTGTAAGGTGATGGGTGACATTGTTTCAACACTCACATAAGGGTGCAACAACGTGCAGCATCAATAAATGCGTTCAATGAGAACCAGTGCGGAGGTCGGGGTGCAAACATGACCCCAAGTGTGTTAACATGTATGTAAACAGCTGTTGTAAATGTGCAAAAAAGGACAAAGCGACAAAACGGGATCCAAACCCGATCAAAGTCTCTTTAACCATGTCATTTATTTTGCATCGCTATTGTTTTTTATGGGTCATTCTGAGGCCTGTCTATTTTTGGCTTTTTTCACAATACTTCGGAGTTGCCATTTGATTTCATATAATTTAGGCAGATTGGTTAAGATCGCTATGATGAGGAGTCATGCCAAATTAACCATCATATGATACCACTTATGAGCTCCACTCAATGCACTCTCAGGTCGCTAAAATCGACCAAATAAGCCACCACGAACTGCCTCGTCTAGCGGTGACGTCACAAATGGCGTGCTGACGGCAGCATATCCCGGAAATATCAGGATTCATGATTTAATAAGCACTCTCTCAAATGCGCAGACACAGAATCAATAACGAGACGACCATGATTTCAAACTGAATACAGCTCATCAACGCATTTAGTTTGTGACTAGTGATACTCATTTCATGTTCTCACTTTTATATTCACTGTTCACATAACGATACATGATAACTTTTACTCACGAACTGTTTTTTGATGATGTCGCCCTGCTCGAGGTCCTCCTGGTAGGTGAGCAGGTCGGAGATGGTCTCGACGTTGGTCATGCCGGACACGGTGAGCAGGATGAAGACGGAGCCAGCGCCGTCCTCCAGCTCACACCACAGTCGGTGCGTCTTCTCCCGCTCCAGCTTCGATATGTCCACAGTTGTCCTGTAGTGACGTCACAAGGGTTTACAGAAGGGTCCATTGTGGGACGGGGGAGAGTTACGGACTGAATGCGGCCTGGTGTATGGTGTGAGGAGAGTAGTGTATAGGTGAGCTCAACTGATACTGACTACTTTGTGGTGATGAGCTGGGCCGCGTTTGAGAGGCCGTATGCTGCTAATTAGGCTCGTCACTTAATGGTGAACGGGGATGCATTGGTGTGTACTGCTACCTGTGTACATTGGATCAGTTGTGAAGAGTTCTGAACATGATTCTTCACCATTATTGATCTCTAATGTTACAATATTGTCCAATTGACACGCCGAAGAAAATAACGTTTAAATTGTCACTCCTCTGGGAACATTTGTGACATTTTCCTCTCAGCTAAATTTACGAGCAGTCTGAATCTTCACAGCTCGACGAATTTAGTGGAACAATAACTCACGGTGACATGGAGCGAGCTTCTTTCAAGCCTTCAGGCTTTCTGTGAAATTGTCCCGACATTCCGCGATTTGCTACTTTAAACAAAACAGGGTGATTGGTGAAGCTCAGCGATCCATCTCGTTGGCCGTGTTTTGCACTCGCTACGCTACTCCTACTGCTTCACTAAGGCGGCCAGTTTGTTATCATTTTGTTTTGAGGGTCGCCTGAACGTAGACGAGATCATGTCTTGGAGGCGGAACTCGATTAATTAAATACACAAATATATCATTTTGGTGAGGATGAAGAGCATGGATCATCTGCGATTGTATCTGTCTAGGATTAAGGTAAACACGTTTTCGTATATGACAAGCATGGGAATGAGAGCCGGCTTCCGTCACTCACTTGCCCATGAAGTCATCCTTGCTGCGGGCGTCGTGGTCGAACACCTCGATCTCGAGGATCTGGGAGCCGCTGTCGAACAGGTGCATGTCGAACTGTTCCAGCCAGCGCGGCGTCAGTGTCCGATCCTGTACCTTACTCTTGTACTTCTCTGCCCCCAGCCTGTCAGGGGGAGGGACATGGATGGGTGGGTTAGCACGCATACCGGAAGCCATTAAGGCCAGTGAGCGGGGGCGGGTTAATGAGCTGGATAGACGGTCGATATTGAGCGGGATTCAGCGCCAATTCAGCGGCGAAGGCACGACGTGGACTCGTGGTTGTGTGGTTACATGGTTGTTACGTGGTTGTGTGGACTCGTGGTTGTGTGGTTAGGAACAGCCGTTGCATGCAGGAAGGAAACAAATTATTCATCTCAATAGGCGCCTGTTTTCTTTGTGACCTCTTCGAGACTGAATGCAAGTACCAATGTCATTATCGCATGCTGGTTGGCATGTTACAGGGGATGATACAGGGCATATACATTGTTGTTTAGTGCTCTTACGAGGAACATGGTGTGTATTGAAGGTAGAATACAGTAATCAATATGACCTTTTCTTCGACAGAAAGTAATTGATCAAAAATACATTTGGCGTATACAAGTATATTTACCAAATATATTTTTGATTAATTATTTACTTTCTGTCAAGGAAAATGTTATATTCATTGCTGTATTTTACCTGTAAGGCATATAAATTGATTTGATTAGGTAAATGTGCAGTTTTTAAATACCTACTGTCATTCGTGACAAACAAATATTTAAAATGATTTTGCTCACAACAAAACCAATGTTCCATATATGTGTATACAGCCGATTGCTCAGGCTCCGTTTTCTGCAGCGTACCTGAGTTTGACGTATGGGTCACTGGTTCCCTCTGTGTCCATCGCCATGAGATCCTTTGCCTCCACCAGCACAATGGTGACCACGCTGCTCCACTGTTGGTTTTTCAACTTCTTAGAGTCAGTGCTCCTCGAGCTGGTGCCCGTCAACTGAGGAAGGTCACAGGTCACAGGTCACAGGTCACAGGTCACATGTCACATGTCATAAGCCTAGGGTCATGTAAATGGCAGTCCATAACTGGAAAGTAGTCGGATATGATTAAAACTTAAAAGTCACTGTTAAGAGGTTAAGATTCATAGGCGCCAATTACCACAGCTTACAGCCCGCTTGGTGACAATGCGCAGAAGATGCTGGGTGCAGGAAAGTACGACTAGTCCACGTCTAATGAAGGCTGCCTGATGGATGATCTGGATCAGACTCACTCGACTGGAGCCTGCTCACGTCAGCCAATCAGAAGCGGCGCTGTGCGGGGTGTTCAGTCCTGTGTTACCAGTGCCGAGTTCACTGAAGTGTTCAGTCCCGTGCATTGAGTTTAGTGTTGGATGAATATTGCAGTGCAGTGTGGCATTTCAGTGCACTGTTTTCAGTGCAGAAAACATTAATGTAGTGTTGGTGCACTATTCAATGCAGAAATCAGTGCTGCATTCGCAGGAGCAGTGTTGGATTTCTGGCCGTTTTCTGGTCCGGTGTTTTGCTCTCTTCAGTGAGTTACTCCCGTTTTCGGCCACTCATGCCTTCGGGTGTCATGCCGAACGCTGCCGAAGTAAACATCAGTTGAGATGCAAAGCTTTGGTTCACAAATGAGAGTTATATTCTAGAAACTCCAGAATTAATATTACTGACGTGTGGCCGACGAAATTATCCTGGGAAACGAGGTTTGCAAAATTACGCGGGGTCCGAGTGCAAAGCACGGAGGACCAGAGCTAAACTTTGCAAACTGAGTTTCCAGATAATTTCTTCAGGCTTAGGTCAGTAAGATTTTCCTAACAATGCCGGAAATAGATGCGTTAAGTATTGCGACAGCCTATTCATTATAAGTAATTTAGTAAGTAACTTATTAAAGTTGACCGGGCAGGAAGCCGGTCAAGAAACTTTTTTGTTTCTTGCCCGGCCTATCAAATAACATGGGAATTCGCTCGAACACAATTCTGGCCCGACATTTTCCTGCCCGGATCGTGCTATACTTAAAGCATACCCCGGCATGTAGGAAAGTAATATTCTGGACTACAGAATATAAGAGGGTATATCTAGCGTGGTACGTACTTATTACTTGAAATTATGTATAATATTTAATAATCTAGGTATATTCTAAAGTCCAGAATATAACTCAGTTGTGCACAAAGTTAACACCTCCACGGGGGAATGCGGCGGCAGCATGACCCGGGAATTAGCTTGACCGCGAGGGCTGAGGCCGAAACGAGGGTAACTCATTGAAGAGAGCAAAGTTTACGGGCCAGAAAGCGGCCAAAATCCAACGCTGGTAGGAGTGTGCAGTGCATGCATGTTGAACGCGGTTGCGGTAGCGTTCGCCCACTATCATCGATATCATTAAGCATTTACGATGCGATAAAATGCTGACTAAGCGCAACATAAAGCAACTGCTCTGTCGAGGACATCATAATACCCGGAAATCTGTACGAATAGAAAGCCTCACCGGCACACCATTGCCGATTGTTATGTTGAGCAGACGCTTGCAGTGCAATAGCATACATCATATTCGAATAAAGGATCCTAATTCGCATTACTGGGAAGAAAAGCGGACGAGTTGCATGCGAATTCGCAGCAGCATATGGCGTCGGGGGCGTTCCACGACAAATTGACCAAAATAAATGCGAAATGACACCCTCATGTCACAGATTCTTGTTAAAGTTGGCACGTGAGGTTATCGGGGGCGCTGAAACGATCTGTGAAAGTTTTACTGCAATCTAAACAGCGGTTATGGATGTATCGCCTCAGACATTTTTGCAAGGTCATGCTGCAGATCAATATTTGTGAGCCTATTTTATCATGAAGTTATGAAGCAATATTATTGTGCTTTATATAATTAAAACGCAAAAGAGACATTCTACAACATGGTATTGCCATTTTATCCAATTGCAAAATTGTATATATTTTTCGCATTTTGTCGGTACCTTAAGCTATTTGAAATTCCATATTTTGACCATGCTTTTTGTTTAAGCAAACTTTTTTGTTCAAACCAATAATGAAATTTGTGTTTTTTCGTCCATAATTCCATATAAATAGCCGTTTTCACGAGGACTTCATTTATCGGGTAATTGGGGCGTTTGGGGCGTTTGGGGGAGATAGGGGCGTTTGGTTTAAATGGGGGGTAGGGCTAGTGTTAGAGCTATGGCCACGTGACCTGTGGTTAGGCCCAAACAATTTCTTAGTCCTTAATTCCAAAATGCCGAATATTCACACTTCAGCCCTCCCCCCATTTAAACCCAACGCCCCAATCGCCCCAATCACCTGAAAAACCCGAAACGCCCGAAACATCCCAACTACCCGGTAAATAAAGTCCTCCATGAAAACGACTTATACGTCAAATTGTGGTCTGTTATACATAAAGCATTCTCATGGAAAATACATTATACACCAACAACTTTTGACTGAATAAAGCTAGAGGGATACGATGAACGCTATTGTATTGCACTTGTCAAGGCGCTGTTAATTACTTTAAAAATGACCGCTTTCTGCCTTTGGATTACCTTGACCTGAGGGTAAGATAATAGTGGGAACTGGGAAGGTCGAATATTGGTCTACCATACGGTGACACTAAAATATGAGTGATCTCGACTAAAGTTAGAATGCAAGCTTAACATGGGCAGTCTAGGGCGGTTTATAAAAAGCGATTTTTTTAAAATCCATAGGACTTTTCCCATTATTCCGGGGCTGCGAGTCCATTGGCACCAACATTTTCAAAATAAATAAAAATATAGGGGACGCGCATCGAGCTTAAGTTTTTCAATTTTTGAGGAAAAATAGTACAAAAATCGACTAATTTTCTTTCAACCTTCTGACCATTTCCTCAAAGATTGGGGTGACTTTTTACCATTATTCCAGGTGTTGCGAGTCCATTGGGACAAAACATTTTATAAATAATAAAAAAAATGTATATGGGGTCGCGCAACCGAGCTTGAAGTTGTCAACTTTTTTCGGGAAAATAACACAATATCGACTATTTTTTTTCCAACCTTCTGACCATTTCTTCATAAGTGGGGGTAACTTTTCCCATTACTTCAGGTGTTGCGAGTCCATTGGCACCAAAATTTTTAGCAATCAAAAAATGTATAGGGGTCGCACATCGAGATTGATTTTTTTTCCAATTTTTGGTGAAAATAGCACAAAGTCGACCGATGTTCCTTCCAACTTTGTGACCATTTCCTGGTATCATACACGTATGAAACCATTGCATACAGTAAGCTTATGCTCCTTTATATAGTATATATATATATATATACTTATATATAATATATATATAATATATATATATATATAATATACTCGTCATAATCGGACGGTTGCTTACATTTATGTCACTTCATCAGCGATTTAAAGCACAAACGTAACAAGACCACAGTTCAATAACACCTAGAAATTCACAACACGCACTATTTTCAATGGTAGCTGCCTCGGGCGTGTATACATAAAGAAAATGCAACATCGTTTTAATACTGTATTAGAATGTATGGTACTGTGCCGCACTACCGGCGATTGTAGGCGTCTACGTTGCGTCTTGTGTTATATCGTATTATTTTTTAGTCATTATTGCAATCGACTTACCTATATTTGTTTATGAACTTATGAAATTGCATGTTTTTTTAATTTTTGTGATATGATCACCGCCCGAGGAGTACCAATAAAAAAAAAAAAAAAAAAAAAAAAAAAAAAAAAAAATAAAGATTGTGGCCGTGTTGTTTAAATTTCTAAGGTGTTATGAAACTGTGGTCTTTGGTTAAGTTTGTGCTTTAATCGCTGATGAGTGACAATAAATGTCACGAAACCGTCCGATTTGTCGAGTTTATTAATTTTTGTTTCATTAAGCTATATATATATTATATATATATATATTATATATATATAATAATATATATATATATAAAATATAAGTATATATATATATAGTATGTGTTATATAATGTATAGATTATTATATAATATTGCCTAATGGTTGCTTCTGACCAATGACCAAGTCAGGAGCAAAGGCGTCGCCACTTCCCCGAGGGTTAATGGGAAGACATTGGCATTCCAAGTAATTTTTCATGAACGAACATAGCCCTAATGCAAGATCAGATATGTTGTGGGGAACCGTCACCTTGCCCAACTTTCGTCGCCCTTGATCAGGACGGGCTGCGTCCGGTCGGGGCGAGCCAACCATCGGTCGACTTGACGACACTGAGATGGGGGGGGGGGGGGGGGGGGGGGGGGGGGGCATTATCTGGTGGCGAAGATTGTCACCGAATGGGAGTGGACACACGACATAGCAAATCAGTCACAGTGCTGCTCATATCACCATCTTACACGGGACACTATCGCGCTGCGCTAATGGGAACAGCGGCGCAGAGACATACATTGTCTTGCCAAGTTTGCTTGCCGCGAGGGAGCGCTAGGCGCTAGGCATTATTGAATTACTTCCTTTTACTCTCCTGGCTAATGGGAAATTCCATCAGCTGCTTGCCAAGTGTTTTTAGCGCTATTTCAGAGGGAGGTTAACCTATGCATACTAACACGCTGGCATACACTCCGCGAATGCCCCATCCATCATAATTCGCATAACACAACGCAGATCTTAATTTACTGGGTCTCCGGGTCATCACATTCTTTAAATCATTGGACACGGACCAGTTTTAGCAGAAAACGCAAAGTTGTGAGTTACCCTCCATCATCCGAGATATGCAAATGCGGTGTCCTCCGCGCGCCTGCTTTCCATATCCTCGCTCTTCGCCTCGTCCTCATGCATGACTTACATTACAATAACGCAGATGCACCCGCTCCACAAAACCATCAGCATAGTCCAGGCTGCCACATCGGAGCCCGCCGGGACTCGATCAGCATATGTGGCTTGTGATCCAGCACACAGCACATAGGCCCGTCTGCCAGCCACTGGGGGACCTGCTGCAGCGGAAAGAAGCGGGGCGGCGGGGGCGCCTCCAAAGAGCGGGCGGTACGCGGGGCGGGCGATCAATATTCCAGCACCGTGACTCCCCCGCCGCTGATGGCCCGGCCAGGCCAAGATAAACCCCATCGACTCGCCAACCGGACGATCCCAGGACTTCACCCCCACATTTATATGCACCGAATCGGAGCCACTGCGGGGAATCGACTCCCATATGAGACGCAAACGACGGGGCATTGCTCGCGCGGGGCACGGATTATCCTTTCGTCGGAACAACTGCAATGAGCAGAGCAATTACACGAGCAATTAACGCACCAGCAGCGCCGCCGCCGGCAGCGGCACAGCGGGGCGGGGGGCGGGGGCGGGGATGGGGGCAGGGGCGGGGGGGAGGGGTCGACCCCCGGGCGATGGTCGCAGTGACCCGGCTCGAATCGCTGCGGGCTGCGGCGCAGGCGGCGGACGTCCGTGTTGGCCCGCGTCAAACGCGGCCGTGTTATCGCGAAGTGAAATGGGTGAGATCAGCCGGGCTTATTTCCGAGCGAGGCTTCTACGGCGGGGGATGAACTGCGTGTGACCTGCGTGTGACCTGCGGTGAACCTGACGCGACGGCAGGGTTTATATGGTGGGATGGCGTCACGGGTCCATATATGCCCAGTGCCCACGTGCCTGTGAGACCACAAATTGCGCAGCGTTAGGACACTTTACATTGCAAAGAACTAACTACAACTGGTGCGAGGGGTGGTGGTAAAGGCTCTTACGCGTATTTTATTACATTTTATACATAAAAACAACATGGACGGTTCTTCATTAATATTCATAAGCTGTGTGAGAAGCTTTCTTGGACATCTCCCATCACAGGTATATCAAGAATTGGCAAAAATGTATGGTTTGGATGGGCGCATTTTCAAAATTCAAAAACACAGTGAATTGTCGGATTACGTTTCCATTGACATCACAAACAGATTTAAAGCAAACTCGCTTTAAGAAAGGANCCGGTGCCGACTAACTGCTGATGGGTTCGGCTGACGACTCTATCTGAGGAGCTAACTGGCCGGTGGGACCACCGGCCAGTCTCCTCCAATAGGGTCATCCGTTGTCAGCTGAGGTCATCCCTCGCCAGCTGAGGTCATCCGTCGCCAGCTGAGGTCATTCGTTGTCAGCTGATCGGTCACGGGAGGCGGTCATTCACGCGCCCGGAGACCGGGTCATTCCCGCTGAGAGCGTTGAGACTGCTGACCTCTATAGAGGTCAATGTCTGAGACTGAGAGAGCCCGAATGGATGGCGATGAGATCGGAGGCGGGTGATTCGGAGATCTAGGCATTTCAGCGATTTCATTCACATTTTGATCTCGGAGGTTTGATGGTTATCGTATGCAGCTATAATTATAGAACGTCCATTTGCGGATCCGAACAGTTGGTTCAGGGGGGGGGCACGGGTGGCGGGGACCGAATTTCCCAAAGTGTCACACAATTCTGAAAATTCGTCGAATTTTGGTTGCTTTTGCATTGATAGCTGATTTAAAACGACTTTTCCTTAGAAAAAGTTGCTTAGATTTCCTTCTTTATCAAGCCATTTGTCAACTTTTCGCCGATTCAGGTGATTGGGGGTGTATTGCCGCTTCCCCTCCCTGGATCCGCCAGTGAGAACGTCGTGTTTTTACTCATAGACTCTGGTGAGTAAGCTCTAGTCTAGTCCTCACAGCACACACGGTGTCCTATTGATTGAGCTGACATGGGACCGCTTAGTAACAACTAACAACTGCAGGGAAGTCGCATGGTTTCAGGGCACCGGCGGGGATTAGAACACTTGCTGAGATCATGTAATCGAACAAATGTTAAGTGACGCGATCGGATGACAACAGAGCATATGAAACCAATAATGTGTGGTAAGGGCTGCATATATTAAGTTGTCACCTATAAGCAAATACCAAGGCCCTGCAGAACTTCGAGAAACATTTAAAATAACCATAACCCATACAAAATCCATCTAGAGGTATGTTGATCTTTCAAAATGACGGCTAGCCTTCTCCCCAGGCTTATCAATGCTCTACTTTAATATCAGTGTTTTAGCATTGTTTTATCAATGTTCAATGTTGATCAATGTCCTAGTTCTTATATCAGTTCACTCTATTCACAGACATGAGAAGTTGATACTCTTGTCCTCAGCCTTTTCAACTATAATCGATAAACTTCTAAAAGCCGTCGTCGACCGCCACGTCACTGCAATAACGGCCGGATTACAGCTCCCAACAAACCCCTGGGCGGTCTCCGTGCAGACTGAGCTCCTTATCAGTGCTTTAAACGTTCTCGGCTCTGAGGCGGCCATTTCGATTAACTGTGTCGCGGCGGCCGAGTCGGACATGAACGCAATCTGGGGGGGGGATTATGGGGGGAGTAGGTGGGGGCTGAGGGTAGGGGGGAGAGGGCATGCCGGATATGTATAAAGGGGATGGTGGGATGGAGAGGGAATGAAGGGTATGATATGGAGGGTAGGGTGTAAAATGGAGGGTATATAAGGGGAAGGAGATTGAGAGGAGGTGCTGAGGCAGGGACCGGGCTTGTGTGGCGCTTCAGCTCAGTGTTCTGTATAGTTGGTGTGTCCTTTTGGGGTGTGAGGACGGTAACAAAGGACAGACAGGACACGACAGAAAGAGGGAACAGCGCAAGGAGTAGGCGATAAATCAAAACAGCAAGGAATCAAAAGATCAAAAGCTCAAGACAGCAAGAAGCCAATGCAGTGTATACCAAAAAAATACAATAAGACAGCAAGAAACTAGATAAATTAGAGCAAACCAAACGACAGGAAATCAATGAAATAGACAAGCGAGAGGCAAAAACCGCCGCCAGCTAGGCGCCATGAGACCAGGCGAGCCAGACGCGAACTAAAGACAGACAGAGAGCGCGCCAAAGCCGGGGATGGGACCCTCCCGTGCACGCGAATGCACCCTGCCCCATCCCGCTGGCCTGACCATGACCGCAGCCATCGATAGCCAGCCGGCGTCTGGACACAATACACAGCTTCATTAGCTGTGTGGGCCAGATGAGTCAGCGGCAGTCGTTAGGGAGTGTGGCCGCCCCGCCGATAGCCAGCCGACCAGATTGGATCGGAGGCCGGACACAGGGGGGAGGGGACAGGGGGACGTAGAGGGACGCAGAGGCACGGGTGCCAAGCCGGGGATGAGGCGCACAAGGTCTTGGAGGAAGATTGGCGGCGAGGAGAGAGAGAGAGGAAGCAGAGAGAGAGAGATGGAGAGGAGGAGGGAGAAGAGAGAAAGAGAGAGAGAGAGAGAGAAGGGGGAGGGAGGGAGAGAGAGAGAGAGAGAGAGAGAGAGAGAGAGGAGCAGAGAGAGGGGAGGAACAGAGGGAGATGAGATAATAGGGTGGTGAGAGCGATTGTAAGAGGCTAGACGGATGAACAAATGCGAGAAACAATGCGGAACTGTTGCACTATCGTGCTCAGTCGTTATTAAGACCATTCATTAAACAACTTTTCGCACTTGACAGATGAATGAATATTAATTACCTCGGGCATGTAGTCTTCGACCACTTCTGATAACTAAGTACCAACTTTGCGCAGTGTTCCATAGTATTAATACAACTTCCATAATCATGTCTGGGTCAGTTATTTTCATCTGTTTGTCTGTCATCGACTCGTCCACCGTCTCTCTGCATCTGTCTGTTCGTCTGCCGTCTGTTCACCAACCGTCTCTTCATCTGTCTGTTCGTCCGCCGTCTCTTCATCTGTCTGTTCGTCTGCCGTCTGTTCGCCAACCGTCTCTTTATCTTTCTGTTCGTCCGCCGTCTCTTCATCTGTCTGTTCGTCTTCCGTCTGTTCGCCAACCGTCTCTTCATCTGTCTGTTCGTCTGCCGTTCTTCATCTGGTTCTGTTCGTCACGCCGTCTCTTCATCTGTCTGTTCGTTCGCCGTCTCTGCATTCTGTCTGTTCGTCTTCCGTCTGTTCGCCAACCGTCTCTTTCATCTGTGTCTGTTCGTCCACCGTCTCTTCATCTGTCTGTTCCGTCTGCCGTTTTCTTCATCTGTCTGTTCGTCCGCCGTCTCTTCATCTGTCTGTTGTCTGTCTTCATCTGTCTGTTCGTCTGCCTCTGTTCGCCCAACCACGTCCTTCATCCTGTCTGTTCGATTTCTGCCGTCTCTCATCTTGTTAGTTCGTCTTGCCGTCTCTTCATCTGTCTGTTCGTCCGCCGTCTCTTCATCTGTCTGTTCGTCTGCCAGTCTCGTTCGCAACCTTCCTTCATCTGTCTTGTTCGTCTGCCGTCATCTTATCTGTCTGTTCGTCTGCCGTCTCTTCATCTGTCTGCTCGTCTGTCGTCTGTTCGTCCACCGTCCCTTCATCTGTCTGTTTGTCTGTTCGTCTGTTGTCAGCCACCTCCAGCTGGGACCTTTACGACGTCAGGTCAGCCCAGACGGCCAGCCAGTAACCGCCGAGTCTAGCGTCAGTTTACAAAGTCAACCAGTCAATGGTCATGACAACGCAAGCACGGCGACAGGCCCCAGGCCACCAGACAGCGGGGCTAATTTGTAGTTGATGCGCGATCTGAGCTTGGCGTGGGAGCCGAAGTCACGTGAAGAACAGGCGATTCGTGAGGTGATGGGGCGACTCTTTTGTTGAGGAAAGCGGGTGAGGATGCTTGGGAGGATTCATTTTGAATTTATTATATCTGCTCCTGGCATGGGTCGACGGAATGGCTGTCTTCGTTGCGTTTGTGTGGGCTTCATCTGGGTCATGGTGCTCGCTCAGTTCATATCGAGCTGGTTCATTTGTTCATTTAACCAGTCGACTTGGGTTGGAAGTGTCTCGATGCATGATTTCAGTGCTAGTCAATGCTAATATCCTGTGGTTCAATCAGCAAATGCGATGCAAATTAAATGGCGCTGGCAAACTGATTTGACAAAGTTTGTCCTATAAAGATTCTGATCTAGTTTTCCACTTACGTTTTGGTGGTATACGGATTTTGTATTGAGTTCGTCCGAGCTTAAAGCTCTTGTCAATAAGTTTGCATCTAGCAAATTGGGCGCACAAATGACCCAAAGGTGTCGGCGCGCCCTTCAACCCCAATAAACAAACAAACAAACAAAGCAATGGGGACTATTTTAATTAGGTCACTTATATTACTCTTTGTTGTACGTAGCCAGAATGTTTAAAAAGCACCGAGTTCTCGTAGCAATGCCAGTTTAACATGGCTTTACTGAAACATATCAGTAGGCTATATTTATAGATCAAGTGGAAGTCAATTGTCGGCATGTTTTCATCTCCAATAACCCCCACCCAGACATGGTGCGATCTCCTGCCTTTCCGGCGCCGCCTAACACCGTCAGGCACTACTTCTCTGTCCAGCAGCTCTTCTTCCGCCCAACGTTCCGCGTCGGCATCCTTGTCTATGGCGTATGGTGGACACTGAGACACCGTGACACGCCGTGATGATGGCGTTTATGTGGACACTGGCGTTATGGTGGACACGGACACCGTTGGCACGCCGTGTAGATGGTCGTTATGGGGACACTGGCGTATATGGTGACACTAGGATCACCGTGGCACGCCGTGTAGATGGCGTTATGGTTTGGACACGCGTTATGTGGCACGGACACCGTGGCACGCCGTGTAGACGGTTTTGGTTGGACACTGGGCGTTATGGTGGACACTGGACACCGTGACACGCCTGAGCGTTATGGTGGACACTGCGTTATGGTGGACACTGGACACCGTGACAGCCGTGTAGACTATATGAGTGGACCATGGCTTATGGTGGACCACTGGACTACCGTGACACGCCGTGTAGATGGCGTTATGGTGGACCACTGGCCGTTAATAGTGGGACACTGACACCGGGGCACGCCGTGTTAGAGTTATGGTGACACTGGGCTATTGGTGCGACACTGGAGCACCGCTGACACGCCGTGTAGACGTGTTATGGTGGACACTGGCGTTATGGTGGACACTGGGGACACCGTGACACGCCGGTAGGACGTATGGTGGACACTGGCGGTTTGGGACCATGGACACCGTGGCACGCCGTGTAGATGGCGTGTATGGGGGACATTGGCTTATGGTGGACACGACAACCGATGGCACGCCGTGTAGACGTTATGGTGGACACTGGACACCTGGCACGCCGTGTGTAGATGACGTTATGGTGGACACTGGACCTTGACACGCCGCTTCGTAGATGGCGTTATGGATGCGGAGCACCGTGGCACGCCGGGTAGCGTTATGTGGACCAGTAATGGACTAGTGGACCTAGAGGCGAGGCGGATTACTGTTGGGACTATTCATGTCACATGGAGCAGACGTATACAGGCGGAGCAGGCGAGACCACAGACCACAGACCGCACAGAAAAACATGGACAGCCGGACAACACGGACCACATGTAAAACAAGGGCAACACAGGCAACACGGGCAACACGGACAGCACGGACAGCACGGACAGCACGGACAGCACGGTCCAGACAGGCTTGACAGACCAAGAATACAAAAAATACCAAGGAGACCGGACACACCGGATACACCAGACAGACCATACGAACCTGATGAACTGAATGTCGCCTCACCCCGCCCCAAAGTCCCTTTACCGTCCGCCTCTACCATCGGCGACAAATGAACAAATCGAATGAATGGCGGAAATTCAGACTGACGTAGGACAAAGTGTCAGACGTTTTTCCTGTCGGCTGTAACCAAACGGATGGCTGGATGTTCGGACAAACGAATCAGAGGAAGAGCGAACAACGGTTCCACAAATCGACAGACGGCCATGTCAGTCTGGGTGGCTGGCTGCTCGTTCAGTCGCAGCTTTGGCCGTCTCTATCGTATTAATTGCTGAATATGTCTGAATGGAACGAGGACAAAAGATGCTGATTGCTGAACCCCTCAGCTAGTACGCCACCGTTTTGTGATTATGTGGGTTGTGGATGTTGTACATTATTTGGTACAAAAGCATGTCTTCGATGCGCTATTAGTCGTTTTCACGAATGATTTATACATTATGAATTTATTATATATTATGAATGACTTATATACCCGGCAGTACCCGGTAGTACCCGGTAATATTTCTTGCGTTTTGGGTGATTGAGTCTCGGAACACGGCTGTTCCCAGATATTTTTGGTATCAATTGAATCTTTATGAATACATGTTCAATTATCTGCTCTTACAATGCGGAATTTCCCGTTAGTTTTATTTGTATAATCAAATTCATAACCACATATTAACTGGTACTACCGGGTACTACAGGGGAAAACTAAATCCTTCATGAAAACGGATATTGGAAAGGAAAGTTTGAAGAGTAAGGGCAACTAAGTTACGGGAAAATTTGCAGTTCAATCACCGCCGTTGACTTAACAGTGGAATGTTGAAAAGATTCGCTCTGCGAAGTAGGTTCCTCGTAAATCGCTGATATCAGTCGCCTCAAACACGACAGATCAATGGTCCCGGTCACAATCCTCAGAACATCAAGCAAGACGTGAATCGAAGGGAACGAGAGGGTCACCAACCTGGTGATCATAGCGAGACCTACGCTGGATTAATGACGAAATTACTCCAGCATGATGTTTTCTCTCTTTTTTGGGCTTTCACCACTGCAGTGGTAAAAGCCATAAAAGAGAGAAAACAGTGCGGCGGTGCACTGCCGGGGCAACGGCGAAAGGAAACACTGGTCAGCTATTCGTCATTCTGTGTTCACTCTTGCCCTGTACACTTAATTCCAGTCTGACCAATGACCAAGTCAGGAGCAAAGGCGCCGCCACTTCCCGAGGTTAATGCGGAGACATTGGCATTCCAAGTAGATTCTTTTCATGGACGACATAGCCCTAATGCTAAGATCAGATATGTTGCTCGCGGCGCGTCACCTTTGCCCCACTTCGGTCGCCTTGATCCAGGATCGGGCTGCGTCCGGTCGGGCGAGCCAACATCGTCGACTGACGCACTGGAGTGGGGCGGCGTTGCTGGAGGGCCGGGCGAGGGGGCGGGCAGGGCGGGGGGCATTATCTGGTGGCGAAGATTGTCACCGAATGGGAGTGGACACACGACATAGCAAATCAGTCACAGTGCTGCTCATATCACCATCTTACACGGGACACTATCGCGCTGCGCTAATGGGAACAGCGGCGCAGAGACATACATTGTCTTGCCAAGTTTGCTTGCCGCGAGGGAGCGCTAGGCGCTAGGCATTATTGAATTACTTCCTTTTACTCTCCTGGCTAATGGGAAATTCCATCAGCTGCTTGCCAAGTGTTTTTAGCGCCATTTCAGAGGGAGGTTAACCTATGCATACTAACACGCTGGCATACACTCCGCGAATGCCCCATCCATCATAATTCGCATAACACAACGCAGATCTTAATTTACTGGGTCTCCGGGTCATCACATTCTTTAAATCATTGGACACGGACCAGTTTTAGCAGAAAACGCAAAGTTGTGAGTTACCCTCCATCATCCGAGATATGCAAATGCGGTGTCCTCCGCGCGCCTGCTTTCCATATCCTCGCTCTTCGCCTCGTCCTCATGCATGACTTACATTACAATAACGCAGATGCACCCGCTCCACAAAACCATCAGCATAGTCCAGGCTGCCACATCGGAGCCCGCCGGGACTCGATCAGCATATGTGGCTTGTGATCCAGCACACAGCACATAGGCCCGTCTGCCAGCCACTGGGGGACCTGCTGCAGCGGAAAGAAGCGGGGCGGCGGGGGCGCCTCCAAAGAGCGGGCGGTACGCGGGGCGGGCGATCAATATTCCAGCACCGTGACTCCCCCGCCGCTGATGGCCCGGCCAGGCCAAGATAAACCCCATCGACTCGCCAACCGGACGATCCCAGGACTTCACCCCCACATTTATATGCACCGAATCGGAGCCACTGCGGGGAATCGACTCCCATATGAGACGCAAACGACGGGGCATTGCTCGCGCGGGGCACGGATTATCCTTTCGTCGGAACAACTGCAATGAGCAGAGCAATTACACGAGCAATTAACGCACCAGCAGCGCCGCCGCCGGCAGCGGCACAGCGGGGCGGGGGGCGGGGGCGGGGATGGGGGCAGGGGCGGGGGGGAGGGGTCGACCCCCGGGCGATGGTCGCAGTGACCCGGCTCGAATCGCTGCGGGCTGCGGCGCAGGCGGCGGACGTCCGTGTTGGCCCGCGTCAAACGCGGCCGTGTTATCGCGAAGTGAAATGGGTGAGATCAGCCGGGCTTATTTCCGAGCGAGGCTTCTACGGCGGGGGATGAACTGCGTGTGACCTGCGGTGAACCTGACGCGACGGCAGGGTTTATATGGTGGGATGGCGTCACGGGTCCATGTATGCCCACGTGCCTGTGAGATCACAAATTGCGCAGCGTTAGGACACTTTACATTGCAAAGAACTAACTACAACTGGTGCGAGGGGTGGTGTTAAAGGCTCTCACGCGTATTTTATTACATTTTATACATAAACACAACGTGGGCGGTTCTTCATTAAGATTCATAAGCTGTGTGAGAAGCTTTCTTGGACATCTCCCATCACAGGTATATCAAGAATTGGCAAAAATGTATGGTTTGGATGGGCGCATTTTCAAAATTCAAAAACACAGTGAATTGTCGGATTACGTTTCCATTGACATCACAAACAGATTTAAAGCAAACTCGCTTTAAGAAAGGAAACTTTTCTTTCAAAATCAGACCGATTCCAGCTTTTTGGAGGCCCATGGCCCCAATATCCCCCTTCGATCTTCCCCTGTCCCTCATTCACAAACCTCTCTTGGTTCCTTCAACCACACAATCTCCATTTCAGCTAACGACACCTGTAGCCGCCCGAGGCGCCGCGTCAGCTGACTACAGCTGACGCCAGCTGACTGCTACCTCTGAGAGTGAAGCCAGCTGTCCAGGGGAAACAGTAGCGGCGGATGGCCGCGGGTCACAGTGAATAAACACAGCCGTTGCACATCCGACGCTATCGGCCCTGCTACGCCTCGGAAGCAGACGGACTGCAGAGCGGCACCAAGACAGAAAGGTCACTGAACTCCGCCAGCTGGGGCGGCTGGCAGGTGGCAGGCGCTGTGGCCAGCAATTATTCACCGACGAAATGTTAGCCCGGCGCAGATGGAAATAACGAAAACTACCGGCCCGGTAGTACCCGGTAATATTTGTTCATGAATTTGATTATACAAAGAAAACTAACGGGATATTTCGCATTGCAAGAGCAGATCATTGTACATGAATTAATAAAGTTTTCAATTGATACCAAAAAAATATCTGGGGAAAGCCGTGCTCCTAACTCAATCACCCAAAAACGCACGAATATTACCGGGTGCTTACCTGGTACTACCGAGGTAAATAGATAACCTTTCGTGAAAATGGCTATTACTATTTTAATCATGGGTGTAAACCCACTCATGATGGATAATCTTCCTGGGAAAGGGTATCCGCCTATGTTCAAATATGCTCAAGGATGGCTTTTACAGTTTACATACGAGGGCTGATCAAAAAGCATTCGACCTTATTTCTTACTCAAGGACCTATAGATTCCATCCCAGTGGATGATATCCAGTACTGAGTATGTTTGAATGGTTGTGAACTTGTTCAAATACTTACAGCACTAACGCTCGACTCAGTCGCTGTCGGTCGTTGCGTATCTATTACACATCTTGCTCGTCGCATTGTCTTTTAGTGCCGCTGGCTGTTGCCGTTGGCTGTTGACTCGTAGTTGGCTTGTAAAAGTTGAGTTTCTTTCAACAAGGCTTCAAAAGCATGGTTTGCGTGTCGGAACGCATAATGGCTGAAATGGAAAAGCCTGCGTGCACTGCTGACATCATCATTTTAATCATCATCATCACGATTTTATGGTTACTGGTCTGCGTTGGTGTTGTATACCATGATCTCGAAGAGACATGAACATTCTGGAAATAAATTAAGTTTAACCCTTGTTTGAGACTCGACATAATAAATAGATATAACGATACAAATGACTTGAGTCTCAAAATTTTTTTTTTTTCTTTCGAATATTTTTGAATTTTGAGACTCAAGTCATTTGTATCGTTATATCTATTCTGGAAATATATGTGTCTTCATCTACTCGGTTGCATTAACACTTTTTCAGGAAGCTAATTATGTTGTTTTTCATCACATGCAATGTCTACGGTAAGCATGGATAAAAAATGTCTGGCAATGTTGAAGACAAGCCGCAATTCCGCGATTCACTCAGTGTGTCAACGAACTTCATTCGTAGAAAACAGGGGACGAACTTGAGTGTTCCGACTTTGATGTATCACAAGTGAAAAGCACTGCCACGCTAAGCATTTGCAGAACGCCGATGACATCAAAGCTAAGATGAGGCTTTGACATCTCACATGCTCGCGTGCACGAACAAAGGAGGACCACCAGCAGTAGCCACACATGAAGTCCTCTGTGAGCTTGGCCCTGACTCGACCAGGAGCGCAGCAGCCACCTGGAATAACCCCAGCGCCTCAGAATGTGCTACAACCGGGGTTTTGTTTATTTTTCGAATTAAAATTAGCCGAGTATTTGCGGCGGTTGATGTAAGCCCCGGCTCCTGCTCAGCACAGCTTGTTGCTCAGGTCCGAATCTGGAGAGCTCTGATACAGCCACGGCTCAGTGGCTGCGCTCGCTTCGGAAACGCTAACAAATGACTTTGAGAAAATATTTACGACGGCGTGAGATGCGTCTAGAAAGACAAGCAAACAGGCCGTCCGGGCGCGCCGGGTCTCAATTGATCGACTCAAACGAGATGTGTTCAGTCGGACGCTTCATCTCTTAGCGTGTGACGTCAGACGGACCTGAGACTGACTGATGTGACGTCAGACGGACGTGAGACTGACTGATGTGGCGTCAGACTGACTGATGTGACGTCAGACTGACTGATGTGACGTCAGACCGACCTGAGACTGACTGATGTGACATCAGACTTGACGTGAGACTGGACTGATGTTACGTCATACTGACGTGGATGACTGAGTGACGTGGAGACTGAACGTGAGACTGACTGATGTTGACGTCAGACTGACCTGAGACTGAACTGATGTGACTCATTTACGACTGGAGACTGACTGATGTGACGTCAGACTGACGTGAGACTGACTGATGTGACGTCAGACTGACGTAAGACTGACTGATGTGACGTCAGACTGACGCGAGCGGTAGCTGAATGAGGGCTGATCAGCATTATCTCTGGGGCATCTTCACCGTTCGACACATGTTGCGTCGTGCAGTGAAGTTGTAGTGCGGTAATCGGGTACAATATTCGGGTACAATCTGCCATTCCACACAGCGTTGACTACTCTATTTAGCACCGGAGGCATCCATATTTGCAAAAGACGCGTATCACTTAGTTCAGAACCTATTTCATTGTTGTCAGAGTCATTCTGTCATTCTTTCTACAAGCTGCTTTTGGAGCGTGCGCCGCAGATTACAACCCTAACTCTCACGAGAATTCCAATCCATCCCGCTCCCCCGGCCCCGGCTACTCAGAGTGCGCCGACACGCACAGACTCGGTCTGCTGTGCCACCCATTATTTCCCGGTCCGGTGACCCCCGTCCCTTGGCTGTCCTGTGGATGTCATGTGGCTGCCCTGTGACTGTCTTGTGGCTGTCCCGTGGCTGTCCTGTGGCTGTCCTGCTGGCTGTCCTGTGTCTGTCCCTGGGCTGTCCTGTGGGCTGTTCCTGTGGCTGTTCCTGTGGGCTGTCATTGTGGCTGTCCTGTGGCTGCCCCTGTGGCTGTCCTTGGCCTGTTCCCTCCCGTGTCTGTCCTGTGGCTGTCCGTGGCTTGTCCTGTGGCTGTCCCTGTGGCTGTCCTGTGGCTGTTCCCGTGGATATCCTGTTGGGCTGTCCTGTGTCTGTCCTGTGCTGTCCTGTGGCTGTCCTGTGCTGTCCTGTGGCTGTCCTGTGGCTGTCCTGTGGCTGTCCCTGTGGCTGTCCTGTGGCTGTCCTGTGGCTGTCCTGTGGCTGTCCTTTGGCTGTCCTGTGTCTGTCCTGTGGCTGTCCTGTGGCTGTCCTGTGGCTGCCCTGTGACTTCCCTTTGGCTGTCCTGTGGCTGTCCCTGTGACTTCCCTTTGGCTGTCCTGTGGCTGTCCTGTGGCTGCCCTGTGACTTCCCTTTGGCTGTCCTGTGGCTGTGGCTGTCCTGTGGCTGTCTGTGGCTGTCTGTGGCTGTCTGTGGCTGTCCTGTGGCTGTCCTGTGGCTGTCCGTGGCTGTCTGTGGCTGTCCTGTGGCTGTCCTGTGGCTGTCCTGTGGCTGTCTGTGGCTGTCTGTGGCTGTCCTGTGGTTGCCTGTGGCTGTCCCTGTGGCGTGTCCTGTGCAGTCCTGTGGCTGTTCCTGTTGGCTGGTCCTGTGGGCTGTCCAGTTTGGCTTGTCGCGTGTGTACTGTCCTGTGGCTTGTCGTGGCTGTCCTGTGGCTGTCCTGTGGCTGTCCTGTGGCTGTCCTGTGGCTGTCCTGTGGCTGTCCTGTGGCTGCCCCGGGAGGACCCCGGTCGTCGGCCGCTCCCCCGTGGGGCTGGTGATAATTCGGAGGCGATGGACGACCAGGGGGCGGTAACCGGAGAACGGTTAGCCTGCGTCAGGGGATGTTAACCTATGGCAGGGCTCGGTCGAATGTTAGCCTCTGCGAGAGGGCGATGATTAGCCTCTGATAGAGGTCGTAGGTAGCCTCTGCCAGGGGTCGGTTGAAAGTTAGCCTCTGCGAGAGGGCGATGATTAGCCTCTGATAGAGGTCGTAGATAGCGTCTGCCAGGGGTCAGTTGAAAGTTAGCCTCTGCGAGAGGGCGATGATTAGCCTCTGATAGATGTCGTAGTAGCCTCTGCCGGGGATTGGTCGAATGCTATTCTGTCGAACGTTAGCCTATGCTGGGGAATGGCCCACCATGCAAACAATACTGTCCAAAGTAGCAGGCGGCTACGACCTCCAGGGTACCAATTCGAGAGTAGAGGCTGGCTTCAGCTCACCTGAAACAATGCTCAGGCCGCACAGGCCGGTCTGAAATAGCTTGCAAACACGCCATGGATAGCTCCGAAATAGTAACTCCGAAGATATACTCAGTGGTGATTCACGTAGTCTAGAAATATCTGGCCCTGTTTAATGCCAGGAATTAGCCACAGTATTATGATATTATGGCACTGGGAGACGAGGAGTCCACACGAAGGCGACTGGACAATCTCTCGAAACAAATCCGGCGACCACCTATAGCCAGCTTCAACAGAAGCCCTCCCCACGGATTCCGACTGGTCACGATATGGCGCCTTCGAGCACGCCGGATCCGTGTACGTGCTCAAAGGCGTCCTCCGCCGTGGAGACGTGGCCGTAGACGGATCACAGACGCCGCTCCTCAATCCGGCGCAGACGCTCTGAGATGTGGCGCAGAGACTGCTGTCGCCGCCGGGGAGACGAGGCGAGACGCCGGGGAGACGAGGCCAGATAAAAACTGGGACGGGGAGAGCGGGCAGAGAGCGGGTCGTAAAGTCGCCAGTGCCGGGTTAGTAGTTATGGCCGCTGAGGCTGGGTCTGGAGGCCGGGCTGGAGGCTGGATCTGGAGGAGACGGAGTAACTCTGTTCAGATACGTCAGACATGATGAGTGTTATGTGGTGTCGGCTCTGACGTGGGTCTGTTACTGGGCTGCTGGAAACGTGTGATGCATTTTGGATTCAGGATTGGGTATTTTTAGAACGAATCATGCCGTCGTTGAGCAGGCGTCGGATGGTATACGAATTCCGGGTGAGGTCTCATACATTAAAAGTGAGACCGTATGAACTATACATATATGTTCTTAGCTGCAAAGACAACTTTAACACAACGCATCAGGACATCTACAAAAACCATGAACCATGAGCGACAAAAATACATCTACAGAAAGCATCGTGTTTCGGCTCACCATTTATCCAAACAGCCCGGACGTATCCCGCGCAGAACACCGAGTCCTTCGCCGCACATAACGCCTTTTCCTCAGCCGGTAGTTTCGTCATGTAGCCTGTTTTTGTGTCACACAGGCCCTGGGTCAACGTTCAACCCCGGGATATATCTGTACAGTGTACAGTGTTACAGTGTACAGTGTTCAGTGTCAGTGTACAGTGTACACTGTAACAGTGTTGCAGTGTACAGTGTACAGGTACAGTGTAGCAGTGTACAAGTGTGTACAGTGTACAGTAGGGTGTTTTCATTTTGCACTTTGATGTCGGAATCAATTGGCACCCTGGCTGTCCTGGTTCCGTTTTTCATGCTGACTCCGAAAATGGAGTTCTTTTTTGCCGCAAATGAGTTCTAAGGTTGTCTCATTTGCCTTTTATGTTTACATTCTAGCCCTTACGGCCATCCTAAGCGTTTTCTGGATATAAGTCCAGGAAATGCGATCACATTCTAACAAAAAGTGTATTTGCGTCATAAGATACTTAAGAACACCTTGGTGGCTCGTAAAGATGCCCAGGTCATGTCAGGTCACGACCTGTGGACGGCATTTTTAAGCATTTATGCTCATTTTTTCACATTTTTGCGTTCAGGAAGACAATAATTTTACTAAACATGCGTAGACAGGGAACGAACATATCAAATCAACAATCATTCGAATTCTGAAAAAAAAGGCTTCAACAAAAGGTTCTGGAACAAAAGGTGTAGCTGACTGCCACCTTTTACTCGATAATGTTTACAATATAGCTCCATTATTCTGTTGTATGCCAATGTATATATAATGATTACCTTTGTTCTTTTTCGTTTTATCAACGATAGTTCCAAGCAGTTGTGGGTATTTGTGAAATAGCTGAGATGTTTATTGTACTTTATATTTATGAAAAAGCATTATAGGGAAGCCGAAATAGAGCAGAGACCACGCTAGTTTCACGATCATATAAATCCGAGATATTGGTGGCCCCGCGCCCCGAGGTGCCGACGTTTTCAGTCGATGTTGAGTTAAAGCCCGTATATGGTATAGCCTGCATGAAATTGTGTTGACCAGCGGAATGTTAAGCGCTTAAATGCTTATTAAATTAGTTTAGCTAGTTTCACCTAAAGCTAGGTTCACAATGAAATCCATTGACAAATCCGGCGATGCTTTTTGTCCAATGAATATTTGATTGTAATGCAACGACTAACGTATTAGCTATATTGTCATGATAAAAATAACCTTTGAAGAATAAAATGGCATTTCTTTTAGTATATTTGGATATGGATCTAACACAGATAAAACAAAATATATTTAAATAAACATCTGTCGACGAACCGATGGCAGTCAGCAGATCAAAATCGATCCGGTATGAATCGTACTGTATTCAAGATACAGTCTGATTGGACTGTATTCAATGCTACAGGGTCCGATTAAATATTCAATGATGCAGTCCGATTCCACACCAGGACTCATTTTCATCTGCTGACGCTCATCGGTCCGTCGACGGATGGCTTTTAGATACATTTGGTCGTCTCTCTGTTAGATATACATACAGTCCGATTGTACTATATTAATAATTATACAGTCTGATTCACACTCGATCCATTTTTAACTGTTGACTGACGGCCATCGGTCATTCGACAGATTGCCCTTAAGACATTTTGTCTTCTCTTTGTTAGATCCATAGCCGAATATCCTAAAACAAATGTCATCGTTATTCTTCAATAACTATTGTACTACGACAATATAGCTAATGCGTTAGTCGTGCATTGAAAATCAAATGCGCAATGGACAAAAAGCAATCGGTTGACCGAATAACGGTGGTCAATGGATTCGTGAGAACCTTTTTTTTGGACGGAAATTTAGCTTAAACCAATTAATATATATTTAACCGCCTGATCCGATCTCCATACCAGTCATTATTCGGTCGCTTTTCCCAAGGGTGTTTCAAAATAATGTCCGAGCGAAATGAGAACATTATTTTATAATTGAATGTACGAGCCTGCATTGAAACACCCTTGAGGGAAAGCGACCGAATCATGGCTGGTATAGGGACCGGACCAGGCGATTACATTTTGTATTGTAAATGTTCGCCGTCGAAGACTCATCAACCCCACTGTGGTAAGGGGTTTTGCTTTGGGGATCAAAGCAGAAAAAGGCGGCATGGAAGTTTTTTGGTGTAGCGATACTAGGTAACAATGATAAGTATAGCCAACAATTAAACGTTTACCAAGGGACATTGCAAGCTGGTCAATTTTATATGCAAGCTATACCGTATACGGCTTCTCAATTCAACCAGACGAAACGTCGCTCCTCGGGGCTCACCAAATATCTCGGGATAATTTCAGTTGAAGTTTGCGTTGGCATTTCACTTAATTTCCGCTTCCCTATGATGTGTTTAAGGGAATAATAAACATAAGGCATAATCAATCTCTCAGCTATTTTGCAAATGCTCAAAACTGTTTGGATCCATCGTTGAGAAAACAAGAAACAAAAGTTGGCCTATATATATATATATATATATTGAAATAAAGCATAATAATAGAGCTAAATTTTACAACGTTCTCGAGTCAAAGGTGGCAGTCAGCTACACCTTTTAGTAAAGAACCTTTTGTTGAACCCTTTAATCCAAAATTCGAAAGATTGTTGATATGCTCGTTCCCTGTCTATGCATGTTAAGTAAAATTATTGCCTTCTTGAATGAACGTGAAAATGTGGAAAATAGCACCATGACTTAAAAAGGCCGTCACAGGTCAGTGACCTGACATGACCTGAGCATAATTTACGAGCACAAGGTGTTCTTAAGCATCTTGATGACGCAAATACACCTTTTGGTTAGAATGTGATCGCATTTCCTGGACATATATCCATAAAACGCTTAGGATGGCCGTAAGGGCGAGAATGCAAACACAAAAGGCAAATGAGACAACCTTAGAACTCACTTGCGGCAAAAACGGAGTTCATTTTTGGAATCAGCATGAAAAACTGAACCAGGAAAGCTAGGGTGCCAATTGATTCCGAACAACAAGTGCAAAATGAAACACCCTAGTGTACAGTGTACAGCGACAGCTGTGGCCGTCATGTGCCGACGACGCGGTGCAGTGCTGAATTGTTACCTGTGATCCTCGGGAGTTTAACGGCCTCAATTGATCACGGTCCGGCGAGGGACATGGCGGGTGGTTAGGGTAGATGGGTAGACACCCGGTGGGTAGTGAGGGTAGACGGGTAGACACCCGTTGGGTAGTGAGGGTAGACGGGTAGACGTCCGGCAGCTGCTATGTGTAAGCGGATAGATAGCCAAAACACTTCGAATCAAGCCATATCTCCAAGGGAGAAGTCTGCACAGGAGCAGCATACAGCAGTCTACAGGAGCAGTATATACGCCAGTATACATGCCCTTTCAAATATGAGCTGACAAATACCTTAGAAAATATGAGGTCACATATTTTAAAACTCATCATGCCATCCCTCTCACGCACAGATCACGGGGTATTTCACCGGCCCCCTATTTCGCCGTCACTGTGCTTAAGAGGCCTGCTATATAGCGGTGGATTCCCAGACTTTGAACGAGGTCGCTGGAGCCATTGGGCGTCGTCCCCACTGCCCGCGGTGACGACAAACTGGTACGCCGGTGTTAAACCGCTTCATCCAAATATTATTATTGAAGTTTAGGGTGCAGCGCTGGGCCTGCAGCTTGTTGCCAGAGCTGTGGGGTGTCAGTTTGGTAACCATAGCAACCATGAAACGTGCTCGGTCCGTTGATTCATACAACCCGAAGAAGCGCTTATACGATACGACGCAAAATTGCTCAGATTTGTGACAATTAGTTTGAGTTCAGTATGTGATGTGTAGGCTATGTTCTTACGGCACATTCCCGGCGGGCATTTGGACTGCACTACTCTACCGCAGTTCGGCATTGCATTGATTTATACATTGATATTCCTGTTAATTATTTGCTTCGGGAGTCAGCAGAAAGCACTTTTGCACCGATTCCCTGGAATCCTCGCAGGATTCGACGGTCAGAAACGCCCTTAAACTTCAATACTCAGTATATAACAGACGTAAATTTAAAATGTGACAACCAAAATGGCATGAAGTAGGTAGTGTCTCATTTCACTGCAAGATAATGCAGGGAAGTAGTGTCCCATTCAGTTGATAGGGCTTCAGCCCCCCCCCCCACAACTTAGCTTTAGCCCCCAGCTTGGATGAGGACGTGGGTCAAATCGGGAGATAAATAGGTATTTCTGTGGATTTTGATGGTACTTTTATATATTTTTCCCAGCTCAGCCACCCCCCAAAAAAAAAAAAAAAAATGGAGAAGCTTCGCCCCTGAGACAATGCATAATCCGTCCCGATGCTTCATCTTCGGCGATCTCCATCTGAATCCGGGTCCTAAGGTCAACACACAGCTTGTTTACATCTCGAACAGACTGATGTCTGTGACGTCACTGGCACGCCAGCCCTGATTGGCCAGCTGGCATATCACGTGATTTGGAAGCTTCCACCACGGCGGAATAATTCACAGATGAGCTGTGAGCCACTGCACCACCGGAAACTTGTCTGATGAAATCTGATATTGTTAAATGCGATTTAATAGCACAACATAAGTTGACATTCTAATATACTGGCATTGACAAGGAATAGTCTACAAGCGTAAAATTGGTTACGATCGATAAAGCTGGCTTCGTCAATTCACTGAAGAGGATTGTGCTCAAATTAGTAGCAATTGTTGTGAGAATTGTGATTTATTGCATCACTTACGATACGACAATGGCCAATTACTACGATTTAAGCACCGCAGTGACGAATTGACATTCGCCATTGGACAATTTGCATCGAAGACAATTTGTCGCCGACTTCAAATTCCCGCATAATAAAAATATGTTTTGATTCAGGTGTCGCTTCATAACATGCTGCCTTCGCAAAATCTGTGCTAGACCTGAGCATGCTCGATGCTCGATACGGCTAGATGTAATGTTTTCGCTTGTTTTGGTAACTTTATACCTGGCTAAAATGAACAATTTCACCTTTTCCAATTAGTGAATGTTTCCCATTCCAAACAGCACTGCACCACGTTCACCCAGATACCTTGTTAGCCGACCCGTTCCTGACGCCACGGGGATGCTTCTGCCGGCCAGCTTAGGCCGTAAGCGAGCCAGCGAGATAATTACGCCGAGTTTTCCACTCTGTAACTAGTTCAAATTGCCTCTGCGAGAGCCGCAATGACATCGCTTTAATTGGATTGTGTTCGACTTGACAGAATGGAATTGATATCTCCTTAGCGTTATGAGCGGTGAATAGAATTGGCGGTGAGTCAATCCAAATCGGGCTCATGCAATCCAAATCCATACATAATCCAACTATTCTGGATATTGACGCATTTCTTAGCTTCTTTTGAAGATTGATTCATTCCATTCCGATGCCACATATTTCGCTACGTGAAGCTATTTCTAAAACTATTTTTACATGATTTTCATTAATGTTTTAAGCAAAGCAGATTCAACAATTAACCCAATCTTAACGAACTTAATCAAATCAAACTTGCATTGCATTGCTTCCTTTGATCGCTTTTTACTCAGCCATTTTTTGACGTGCACTATTACAGGGAGATAAATACCATTAGAACATCAATATAACATTTCAAAGAAATATTATTGAGTGCTCTTGCGAGGAACATAGATAATGAGTAGATATACAAATAAATGACCTTTCCTCGTGTCGTCAATTAAAAGTTCAAGGCAAAATATTATATGTTTTATAATATAAAAAATGTTTTGTTTGTTTTAAAAAATGATTTTAAAAATGTTTATATGTAATATTTTGCCTTGAACTTTAATTGACGACACGAGTAAGTCATTTATTGTGGAGTAGAATCTACTTCAATATAACATTTCAGTTAAAGCGACGCTCTGAGTCAGTTTTATGAAAGCATCATGTCCGTCATGTTTTGTCAGCCGCTGACACAGCTGTCAGTCGCGAAACGTCAGAACTGCCATGCTTCTTGAGGGAGGTCGCAAGGGCTTGTCGTCGAGATATATAACGATTGATCAGGCTTGAGGTATTCTGAGAAGAGTTACCGCTTCCGAGAGTTGGCTGGGTATCGTCTAGATCTAAGGCTGGATGTGACTGGATATTTGGTTTTAGAACACCCGGAATACCACGTAAATTGTATTCAGCATATCAAAATATTTGCAGATGTATTTTACATTAGCCGTTTTCACGATGGATTATTTTGCGCGAAATGTTTTAAAACATCCTAAGATGTTTTGAAATGTTTTAGTATGAAAGTTTTAGTATAAGATATATTCCAATACAAATAAGTCACTGATTTAGGCGATATTATAATTATTCAAGAGCTATGGAAACATGAAATGAGCTCTTTACAAGATCATGATACAAAATTGTTCGTTTCTGAATAACATATGCGTCTAGAGTCCGTTCGTTCAGTGAAGCATATCGCCATATAAGTTACTCAATCTGGCAGCGTCATGGATCAAAGGTCTGCCTTCGCATGGCGCAATAATTGCGCTAGACGACTTCTTGGACGAGTCCATTATAGCAAGAGAGTTTGCTTTGTGAGCGACCAATAGCGTGCCCGAGACCGATATGTTTCAAGATGTTCTGAAAAGAATCTGTAGGTGAAGATATGCGTATTACAGCTAACCTATACATAATTATCTTGCTATTTACCACTTAACCGCAATTTTGTAACATACTATATTCTTACCAACATATTGCAAAATTCTGTGAGACATTTCAAGACAAAAACCGCTTGCAAAAGTTGCGTAGTTAAGGAAAGAATAAGTATACTAAAACTTTCATACTAAAACATTTCAAAACATCTTAAGATGTTTTAAAGCATTTCGCGCAAAATAATCCATCTTGAAAACGGCTATTATATTTAGGTTATGTGATGACATAATGCAAATATTAAAGCAAGGTTGCATCAATTAAAATCTAAATAGCAAGCTTGATACAAATTTACATTTCGTATTGCCTCTTTTGAACACTTCCATGTTAGCTGACCGATTTTGTATAAGCCTGAAGGGAAATCAAAATAATGGTATATGAAGCAAATGGAAGAGTATACCATCTCATCAACAGGTGCTCAATGTAAAAATCAACATTTTTGCTTATTACTATATACTCCAAGTTAGTCGTAGTGCTATAACTCACGAGCAGCCGGATTCAGAGTCCTGCGTGTTTCTATCCAGACAGAGTCATAGTCAGTAGTTCAAGGTGATATGTCAGAGTCAGAGTCATTATGTCGGCGTACCATTCAGAGTCAGAGTCGCTGAGTCAGCCGACTAGAGTGACTGGTCAGCGCCGTCAGCACGTCAGCGCGCTGGCCAGCGGAACAATGGGTGCCTGGAGCTACCATAGGGATAAAGACCAACAACGGCCGACCGACCGAACACACAATGGAACACCGGCCATAGACCTGGGACAGGCGCGATATGCGAACAGATAGAAGTGGTCACGGCAGCATTCAATAATCTTATCAAATGGGATCATTTCTATCCCATGTGCGTATATATATAAATATATATATATATATATATATATATATATATATACATGCATGAGCATGCACACATTTATTCAAATAAGTGGTGATGATGTCAGTTGGAGCAATGAAACCCTCGGCAGGGGCAATGGCGATCGAGCAGCTAAGCGATAAATTCTAGTTGAATTGTTTCATGATAGCGCACAATACACATCCATCTATTTCAGTCACTGTTTCTTAGCCGCATACCACTGTTACCGTAGAACCGCGAAGATGCATAGCCGCCTATATGGTCTAGCTAACGCGTTGGAAATAAGTTTGCATATCATCTTCTTTGCGAAATGTTCAATTATATATATACATTTAATTTCGTTGGGGACTGCGGGCGATGAGTCTTTCCGGTCGCCAAAATGGGTAACTTCTAACTTTGCCATTGACTCTAAAAAACACTTCCTCAGACCAAACCAGCAACAACAGCACGCATGTGAGCTTGTGTTGCTGTCCCTAGATGGCACTAGTGGTAAACGCCTGAAGTTATGCTGTACCGCATAGCTTGAGACCAATGGCTGCACACATTTTATATTCCTGTCCCTAGATGGCACTAGTGGTAAGCGCCTGAAGTTATGCTGTACCGCATAGCTTGAGGCCAATGGCTGCGGGCTGCGCAATGGAGAAGGGAAGGAGATCGAGCTATTCAGGAGTCAAAAGATGGTAACCATGTCCTTGATGCTGGAAATCACTGACTTACATGAATATACGGATGCTTTAAGAATAAATATAACGAAAGTTTTCAGCCGCATCCCGTCGGTTATCAGATCATACTCAGTCAACAGCTCTTGGCCATCGTAAAACTTCTACTCGGAATAAACTCCCACTGAGCTACTCCCACTCAACTCAAAACCAACCAAATATGTCGTCTCTTGGCGAAAAACCATGGCTGCCGCTCTACATAAATATGAGAAACTATTAGTGAAATGGGGTCACCGACTGTGTGTACATACAGGTCATGTGATCCGCCAATATAGCATGTCGGGCCACAATCTGATTTGTCATCAGGACCACACGTCGCTAGGGAGGAGGGGGAGGGGCAGGACGGCGTTGCCGGGGAGGGTGGCACGGCGCACGCGACCACCGACCCGGCATGGAGCCGCCCGGCTCGTGCTTACACGTGTTACACGGGTTAACGCCGAACCAGGCTGGAAAGACCAGACAAAGCCAGCGACGGTGAACGGCGACTCTGGTTGGTTTTACTCCGAGCCGCACGTGGGTGGTATATTCGGACTCCACTGAGTTGGATGTGGATTGGCCCTGCCATCAGTGGACGCAAAAGGAAGTTTTTGTGTTCTGTTCTAGTTCTTAGTCTGCTTATTGCACGCTTTGAGCGCTGCATGGAAATTCATAACTTCCCTATCCTCATGTCAGAAAATCTCTGGCCTCGGGTATCATCGTATTGTATTGTATTGTATTGTATTGTATTTAAGAGCGTCCACTGCAGGAGTGGCTATTAAGCTCATCCCTTGTATTCATCCCTTCATCCCTTGTATTGCGACTACTCTTAGTATAAAGTGCCTTGTAAAGTACAAGTAAAGTCATTCAAAGTTATAAGTAGATAAGCTCATTGCAATCCCAGCAGATACGCTTCATATTGTTCTTTCTCCTAAGTCAGTCACACAATCCACCGTTGAATTGCCCTCGTGATTGAGAGCAGCGGATAAGCGATCAGGTCATGTACGCAGTGCACTATTTCGAGGGACGAAACCGGGTGCATTATCACAATGCACTGGGAAGACGATTGGGCTCACAACGGCCGTTGCAAGCATGCTTTTATGACCCTTGGTGATAGGCGCCGAGACATTACTGCCGGCTTTTACGACGCAGGGACCTTCGAAAGTTATATTACCGTCGCTTATACGACGGCGAGCGGGCAGGTGCGATCAAAGTTTGAGGAAGTCATCTGCTTTCGTAAATAAGCTTGCCGTAAACAGCGTCTTTGGGTTTACTGGGCTTACCTTTTACTCATGGCGCAGTGCTGAGGGAGGCTTATCTATCAATTATGGGGCAGTGCTGAGGTATGTATGGCCTTGAGTGGCCTGCTGATAACGTAACAGAGGAAAACAGTGAGAGGTGTTGAAGACAACATTTCTTCTTTGCTTTGCTTCGTGCTTTCTGCTTTCACACTATTTTATTTTGCTGGAATATCCACTTTGATATGACTGTCACTGGTAACTCTTGTCATTAGTTTATTAACAACTTTTCCGCCAAAGCAATCTTACTTTAACAACATTCAAAAATATTGTGTTCAGTAATAACAGCAAATAAGATAAAACTTGTCATTGTAACTTGTTTGGATGGTAAAACATTGTTTGGAAATAATATATTCGAAGAAAAACGGACCCCCTCCAATGAATCTTGTCACATTATCAAACATTGATTCTGACCCTTTTTCAACACCGGTCCTGTGCATTGCTAAATTTCCGTCTCAATCTCCGCATTTTATCCGACGTCCCTGTTTCCTCTCATACAAGCTGGATGCTGAATCGCGGCGCAAAAACATTCTGCATCGACGCAGCAGCGCAGCATCGAGCTTGTTACGTCAACGACCTCGTTGTTGCCCACAAATCTTGTTAAAACTTCTTTTTACAGAAGTTCGATACACGGGTATATTTTGTCCGGGAAATGTTATTTGCGTCGGATAAGGTTATAAATGAATTGTATTACAGCATATCGACATTAGGCCAACGATACCCACGGTAACGTGGCACAGTAGATGAAATCAATTCGGCTGTCACATTGAATGGCCAACCGCAATCAGCAGTTTGGGGTCCGTCGATCAGCTGATGGCGGTTGCCAAGGCAACCACTCCAAACAGAACGGAGCAACAGCTGAGCTATATAAGCTGACCGAATGAGTGCACTCGGCACTGCGTAGTCACTTGAGCTATCTCTGTACGGCCAGTAAAGCGAAATCATACCGCGACAAAGCCGACGCCGCCGTCGCCGCCGCCACCCCACACACCACAACAAATCAGCAGACTCGAGGACCATCAATGATGGAATAAGCGACGCGCCGGCGGCGGCAGCGGCGGTGCAGACAGCCTGGACCGCCGCCGGCAGTCAGGCGAAGGAACAGGCGAGCGTCGCGGCTCACCACCCGCCCTCACCGTAGGCACCTGGACGAAGTGGCGAGAATCGATAGACAGCGGTGAGCAGTCGGCAATAACGCACCTCCGCCGCTGCCGTTCCGGCGTTGGGGAGTGTTCACCTGTGGCTGCAAGGCGGGCACGACCACCAGCAGTGCGCTTACGTTAGTTACACACAATGCACTTGTATGTTGTGCATTGTATACAGGCGTAATTGTTTTCTGAATACGTTACCTACTGTGGTCCGATGGACATAGGAAATATTGGTGGAGTGCATTAGAGGTTCGGCTGATCAAGCTTCATTTAGTTATTGGAGATGATCTAATGTAGTGAAAAAAGCGTCCAGCTTCAGCTGCTGTCTTTTTTGTGAATGTCTTTCCAGAGTAAATTAAATCTGCAGGATATGATTGAAGGAAAAAAATACAATGTAATTGTAGAATCAGATGAAGCATCAAGAGACTTCTTCCCATATCTGGAGAGATGTGGAGCCTTTCTGAGTGAAATGAAGATCCTGTGGCATTGAGTTGGACGAAACTGCCCGAAAACCAGTTTTCTTCCGTATATCTAGAGATCACGCTCGCCTCCACAGACGAGGAACTTGACAGCAGCATTAGGTTTTCATTTTAAAGGGAATATAGCACTTATAACATTAGTTTTTAACTGAGATAGCCAGATTGTCGGGTGCACTGAGAAACCTCCAAATATGAAAATTGTCCTTCCAAAATGACCTAGTTGCTGAGTTACAACGCAAAAACAGTTGGGCATATTTGGGCATATTTTAAAAGGAAAATTTTGTGACATTTCGCATACGTCATAAGTAGTTACTCCACTGTTATTTCCACCGCACTTCGTTCCAGGTATTTGAACCGTCCTGGCGGACGGATTTGGTGGCGGACGTCCATAATATAATGCATACACTGGTCTTCAAAAGGCCCAACTGTTGATGGGTGGCCCATACCGGTAGCTGCAATATTCTCCGCAATATAAGCATATACATTACTAACTACTAACTAATACATTTCACTCAATGGGCAAATCACACAATGGGTGGATTTACTCAAGTGTAGATGGATGTTGTAAATTAATATCTTTGTCAATTGTGAACCGATTTCAAATTAAAAATCACCCATATATGCTCCGTCGGAAGAAAAATGTGTTGATGGGTGGCTGGTCACTGGTCAGTGGCCATGCGATACATTAACAAATATGTGGCAGTTTTTTGTTGTTGACGAGAAGCTCGGTTTTCCCCAAACATTATTGGCCATAACTATGTTAATTTTCGTTGGATTTCCATTTGAAAATAATGCAGATACTGGTCTCCAAAAGGCCCAACTGTTAATGGGTTTTCCGTACCTGTGACTGCAATATTCTCCGCAATAGAAGCATATGCAGTACTAACTAATTAATTTCTCTCAATGGGCAAATCACACAATGAGCAAATTTACTCTGGTGTGGATATAGTTTTAAGTAACTATCTTTGTAAATTGTGAGTCGATTTCCAATACAAAATTACCAAAAGATGCTTAGGATAGACCTTGATGCAAACATTAACACATTTTGAATCGCGTCCAATATTATTTACGAGTCGGGAACCAGCGAACGCAGTTGTTCATGTTTTTTACATATCTGATTCAAGGAGTGACTTTTGCCGTTCGATGACTACTTCTGACGTCACAACTCGTTTTGGTGACGCAAGACTGTTGTGACGTCATTCAACATACTTTTCCTAAGGTGCTATATTCCCTTTAACTCAGGAATAATCGATATTTGCTAGTCGTGCTAGTCTGATTTTCTCACACGATATAAAGCAGTGTTGTTAAACACTAATCCAGTAATAATTATGAGCGTTATCAAGATTCATATATCAGATATAATTTTTGCGTCTGTTTGATTCCATTTCTGTGAGTGAATGCCATCTATATGCCAGCTGATGGTTATTCGATACACAAAATTAATTTATAAATATCGAAATATACAACTTTAATCGGAACAGCTAATGTGGTAATCTAAATGCCACAGGAATCACCATAAATCTGCACTTAACGGCTGTTCGATACGTTAAGCGCGCCGTCGAAACACATTAATGTGGTTTATTTGGTTGATTACAAGATTTAGAGCTCTTGAAACATCATTTGGGAGATAGATTTGCTTATTACTTGATGCTTCGAGTTTCATAATAGACCATATTGAATGATTCATCACCTCATTTAAAATCAGCTTGTTTCTATAAACACCAATAGAAATTATTTTCGTGCTTATGGTGTTATTTTATTCTATTCTTTTGGATATCATATGTTATTATCATTCGCCCGAGCACAATATTTGTGCAATGTGCATTGTGAGTGCTGCACTGTCTGTTGTCAACTTTATCTTCAGTAATGATATGACTGTTTTGGGGGTTTGACAAATGCTCACATATCCACCTGAAAGGCATTGTCAAGGTATTATCAGACGCATTAGGCAATGCCGCGAAGCCAAAACTTCGTAAATCCAAGGAGACGGCTGGCAGCACGTCACATAACTCGGGCAAAAGAATACCGAACTGTGCACGATCCGACAGCACGTCCTAAGAGGTTTGAGCTGCGGGATTGAAGCCCAGAGTACATTGGGGAGTCGACAATATCGGAATCACACTTCTTACGCCAAGTTGCGGAAGCTCCCGCTGAGCGATGTTCGCTGATAAGCTTTAACACTCAGTATGTCTGCATATATTCATTCAGTCGAAATAACTTTGCGTCTTGCTGGTACCGTACACGGTATGTGAACACGGATTCATCTGTCCAGCCAGCGGGATCGAAAAAGCTTCTGTACCAGGCCGTCGAAGCTCGGTGTGAAGATTTTAGTTACGCCACAAGATATTTGATACAACGTCTTCTACATATCTCCATGTAGCACAGCAAATAGCAGCGTGTAGTTTAGATAGACAGCCGATGCTGTGAGCGGCTGACAACAATTGTTCAATGGGCCACCGAAGCCGTATTTAAGCACAGTTCCGATTTCAAAGGAAGTAAAGCTCCCAAGCTTTGGCGTCTTCGGCTGCAAGTCACCGGCGGATACAATCCGGTCGAGACGACGGCGAAACAACACCACGAAACATACTGACTCAGAAGCCATCGGTGTCTGAAAACTCCACCGCACGTCACTTCTGCTTTATCATATTTACATCGAAGCATCAATGAAGGCTTTTCAGCTTCTTGGTGGTAATCCTTTCAATGCCTTGCGATGGGGATATTAATACACCTCTTGCAATCGCATTTGACCAATGGGCAAAACTATTTTAAACACTCTGCATATAGAGGGCACCACTTTTTGCCGTTTTACTATAAATTTTCACTATTCGCCGTAACTATTAGTCGGCGTTCCATTATAACTCGTCATTGAGCAAAACTTTCAATAGTCTACCAAACAGATCGGCATTGGTTAAAATGAATCGCAGTAAAATTAAGCGATGCAAACCGTGGAGCAGTTATTTTGATCGCCCATCCACTTCTGTCAACGCACAAAAACAATAAAATGGCGAAGTTACGAGAAAAAAATCTACCTTAGTCGAGATCATGTTGAATTATCAAACAGTTTTGCATAAAGAGTAATCTAGTGACTAGTGTTCAAATAGTTTTGCTAATCTGTTAAATTCGGGTGCCAGCAGCCGATCTGTTTTGTCGAATGATGATTGTTGAAACTGCCGTTCAAACAGTTATGCTGAATGGTCAAATGCGAGTGCAAAAAGGTGTATAAGTGTTATTGAAAACACCTCAGCGGTATACATTATACAGTTATGCATAGAACGCCTGTATGTATGTTGTACCGTATCACAGCTATGTATTGCGGGACAGCATCAATGCCAGGCCACGCCGCGCGGGTATCAAGCCACGCTGGAAGGCGTCGATAAATGGGCTGTTCCAACATCTGGCATAACAGGCAGCTCATCTGGAGAGGCGAAGGTGACACACGCGAGAGAAGCAGCACACATCGAGTGTCAGCGAAATTTAAGGGTCACGTTATGTCGCTTCGGTTTACATTGTATGGACCAAGCTTGTTAACTCACTCGCTGGGAACACAAAACTAGCCATAATGTGCAGATGTGGGCACTTTATCAACGAATGCGCTTGTTTGGAGTTGTTCCTGTATCGATTAATTCCCTTTCGGAACTATGATCATTAATACACCACCCAAGGGAAATAAATATCATCAGTTTGTCATCACAAACTACTTGAACTGCAGCTGCAAATT
>VOPJ01008525.1:0-35322 GCA_014673585.1 Semibalanus balanoides
TTTCGAGAGCCATTTGGGCCCTTTTCCGGCCGCGGATCCCCCCTGAGCGAAATCCTGGCTACGCCACTGCCCAGACATTTGAAAGAATTGAGTGGGCACCCATGGGTGCACCCAGCCCATGATAGTCCCTGACTGGAATGTCACCTGATGACCTGAAACCTAAAAATAGGTACCGTTAGATTCCTCACATGACAGGCAACTTGATGTTTTTACCGCGTTGCTCTATGTTGCTTAGTTTGAAAGTGAACAGGGAGAGGGGTCTTCCCCCCCGTAGGGCGAAGGTGAGAAAAGCTCCCGTAGGGCGAGGGATAATTAAGATTATGTTGTAAAAACGTTAAGGTTGTTATGAATGCAAAATTTTCCCGAAACAGTTAATCTGATGAATGTTGTAGGCCCACAATGTAGAGGCCCAAGAACTGCTGCAACGCACCATTTTTGAACGAAAAGGAAGTTTGGATTGTCTCTCAGTATGGTGCGCTGAAAAGCGTAGCTGCAGTGCGCCGAATGTTTGGCAGAAACTTCCAGGAAATAAATGCATACCATTAAGGATGTCTCAAGCGACTGATCGAAATATTTCAATCGACAGGCTCCTTTTCCCCATCAAAGCCACGAGGTCGAACGAGCTGATGTTGGATTCAAAATTCGGCAGATTTTGGAGCCATATCAAGCAGGCAAGAAAAGCATCTCTGTCCCCAGTACTTCCAAGTCGTACAATATTGCAATATTACCAAGGCACATCCACGACAGCCGTGTGACGGATTATGCGAAAGAAGCTGGGCCGTATGACCGCCAAACATTTGGCGCACTGCAGCTACGCTTTTCAGCGATACCATGCTGGGAAGCATCCAAACTTCCTCGCCGTTTGAAAATGGTGTGTTGCAGTGTTACTTGGGCTTTGACATAGTAGGCCTATAACAATATAACATTCATCAGATTGATTGTTTCGGGATGATTTCTGCACACATACAAATCATTACATTTTTGCAACAATAGAACCTAACAATCAACGTTCCTTATCATATTTTTGGTCTTCCTACGGCTGATTTAAAAGTAGCGTTCATTATGAACAACTTCGCCAGTGTAGGGTTGTTATTGTTGCAACCCCCCTCGTTTTTCGGGAAACTAAATCGAGTAGTTATTTACCGATCACGATTTAACTTTCAGCACCCTTCATTACAACAATTTGACACACACTCTCACAATTTCAATCTTCAAACCTCTAGGCTCTAGCACAGGTCTATGACCTTTCACCTGCTTATTAAGGTCGAGCTTGGCGAACTGGCGTTCCGAAGAACCGATCCTTGAAACCTGTGCAGTTTCCGAGTGTTTGTCAGGAACACAGGTGTCTAGCACAGGTGTCTAGGTGACAGTTGTGGCTTATGCAAAGACTGCGATCTCGATTGACCTTTTCGGAGGTTAAACGTTGTCACTGACCTCCGATGACTTCAAATGTTTTCGTTTGTCTTCTGTCCGTTTCTAGGGCAGTTTGTGATGCTGATTTCAAAGTTGGGTTCCATTTTACATAATTATATGTTCCACTGGGGTCATATGCCTACAAGGGTCAACCGAGGTCAATGACCTCAAAGTATCTGACAATATCTATAATAATTTGTACGTTTTTGGGTCATTTTGTGATGCTAATTAAAAAATGCGTCTATTTAGCATATTAAGATGTTCCTTTACGATTTCTCCCTGATACGTATTAAATTTTACACATTTACGAGATGATGACATTTGGGACTATGACATGACCTCAGAGGTAAACTAATGACCCAGGACCTGAAAATCAGGTGCTTATGTTTTGTATCATCACAAGTAACACGCTCTTTTTGTAACCATCTAGCTCAATGAGGGGGCAAACGCCAGGGGGTCGAACCAACCCCTCCTACACGATCACGTAGTGATCTTGTAGGAGGGGCGCCCTCGCCCGACGGAAGAGGGTCAAACAATATTTTAACCCATGCACTCTCGCCCGACGGGAGAGGGTCAAACAATATTGTAACCCATGCACTCTCGCCCGACGGGAGAGGGTCAAACAATATTTTAACCCATGCACTCTCGCCCGACGGGAGAGGGTCAAACAATATTCTAACCCATGAACTCTCGCCCGACGGGAGAGGGTCAAACAATATTTTAACCCATGCACTCTCGCCCGACGGGAGAGGGTCAAACATAATTCCTAAACGCCATGAATCTCGCCCGACGGGGAGAGGGTCAAAACATATTCCTACCATGAACTCTCGCGACGGGAGAGGGTCAAACCAATATTCTAACCCATGAACTCTCGCCCGACGGGAGAGGGTCAAACAATATTATAACCCATGCACCCTCGCCCGACGGGAGAGGGTCAAACAATATTTTAACCCATGAACTCTCGCCCGACGGGAGAGGGTCAGACAATATTTTAACCCATGCACTCTCGCCCGACGGGAGAGGGTCAAACAATATTCTAACCCATGAACTCTCGCCCAACGGGAGAGGGTCAGACAATATTTTAACCCATGCACTCTCGCCCGACGGGAGAGGGTCAGACAATATTCTAACCCATGCACTCTCGCTGATCCCGGTATGAGCCCGGCAAGCCTGAACTCAGACACAGCTTCAGGCACGTTGAGCCTGAGTATGGACCTGGTGCCGGCTCAGTGGTCCTAAAGTTTACATCTCTAGTGCAAGTGCAAGCTAATAATCTTCCACTCATCACTTTGCGACTAAGTATAATAATCGCTGTGAGCAGTTTTATGTCACACGTGTGACTCGCCTCTTACAGACGTCGCCGAACACTAATTGTCATCGTTATCCACATTATTCCAATCGCGTATCCGCTATGGAGTATGGCATCCCCTCAAAACTTAAAAGTGTTATCCAAAACACTCAACACTCTTCGCTTAACAGCTTCGCTTTTCGCTTAACAAAACGCAACAACCTTTAGCCTCCCAACGTCACAACTTTACACTTCTCTACACCCTCCACCACTCCACACCTTTCCACTTCCATTCCGCCTCACCTTTCCACCTCGACTCCTCACCACTCTTTCCACCTTCAACACTTGATCCACCTTCACCACTTTATCCACCTTCACCACTTTATCCACCTCCACCACTTCATCAACCTCCACCACTTTATCCACCTCCACCACTTTATCCACCTCCACCACTCTTTCCACCTTCACCACTGTCTCCACCTTCACCACTCCTCCCACAACCGTCAACTCTCCCCTCTCTCACGTTCTCCCGCACCACAACCACTGTCTCCCCAGCAGCCACCGTCGCCCCAGGGGCCGCCGCGTGACACGCTCCGCTGCACCACCCGTGGCGTCCTCACTGTCTTCCCAGCAGCCACCGTCGCCCCAGGGGCCGCCGCGTGACACGTGGCTCCGCTGCACCGCCCGTGGCGTCCTCACTCCGACCCACTGACCCCAACACTGCCTGAGGCTTCTCGTCGGCGACGGCGGCGGCGGCGGGCGGTGGCGGGCGGCGGGCGGCGGGCGGCGGGCAGCGGCGGCGGCGGCGGCGGCGGCGGCGGCGGCGGGCGGCGGGCGGCGGGCGGCGGGCGGCGGGCGGCGGGCGGCGGGCGGCGGGCGGCGGGCGGCGGGCGGCGGCGCGGCGCGGCGCTGGGGTGTTTGTATTGGAAGCGGTTCTGCTCTCAGCTGACAGATAGTCAGTGAGAGCGGAGGCCAGCCCGCCTGGGAACTGAAGCCCGGCGTCAGGTGACGGTGGGGGTGACAGGGGGGAGGGGGAGGGCAGGTGGAGGGTTCTCGTGTTTGGGTGTCTAAGATGAGTCGGTGTGGATTAGAAGGGCAGTCATGGTGATCAGAGGAAAGGGTGTAGGAAAACATCCGGGTAGCGTTTAACAATGGGTCACGGGCTGACAAGGTCGAGTGACTCAGTTTCGGACACGTGACAAAACAGTCAAAGACGGAAGCACATGTCTGAGATTGAACATGAACTGATAACACATGCCGGGGGTTGAACATGAACTGAGATATCTGAGACTTAAGGGCACAACAATGAACGTTTGACAGCCGATTGATACCTGTTAAACTTTGATATAATAAACAACCACTCGTATTATTAATTAAACTTTGACCAGTTTGGTAACGTTAACATAACATAAACATATCCTATCCGTCGAATTTATTAGCTCCATCCCATTTTCACGCACAATGTGCTCGTCTTCACTTATTCATAAAGGCATGCCTCGGATTTATTTCCTTTCCCAAATAATGGCATAGTTACCACGACGAAAGTACAGTCCTTATCGCAGGAGTGCACTTTGCAGCAGCGCTTACCCATCGGACTTAGTAGACGTCTGACATAAGACATCGCAAACAGGAGAAACTGCGACGTGCAGTCCAACTCACTCCAATGTTTTAACGTGTTTGCATCTCTCTGCAATGTTTTAACGTGTTTGCATCTCCAATGTTGTAACGTGTTTGCATCTCAGCTATTGTGCGGCAACACTCTCTCTATCTGCAGCGGTTCAGCGGTCTCCAATGCGGAAAACAGACGGCAGAGGCTGATAGGCAGTCGTTTGTCCGACGAAAAGTGTCGAATCAGCAAGCAAATGCATATATTTAAATGAACTTATCCTATGCATCCCCCAAGGCGATTGAACGTTAGCTGAAGGTTGACAAAAGTTGTTTTCATGGCGAGTATTATCTTTATATGACTTCAATCGTAAATTACAATTTGAGTTAAGTTATAAATATACCCATATCATGTATATGCATGTTCAGCAAGGGTTCCTAGTAACACTAAAACACAAACAACGCATCACCAAAACGAATAGTCATAAATTCCTCGTAGTTTTTGTGCTGCACATTCATTCATCTTTTAAGTATATGTGATCATAGCCCGTGACAACAGATTCACATACAAAATATATAAATGCACTCAAACTTGAACTGTAGTGGCGGCGCCGACAGTGAAATGTAAGGCCACCAGTGTGGGATGTAGAGGCGGCGCCGCTGCCAACAGCGAAGGGCTGCTCGCTGGACGAAACACTAACGCAGCCGGCTGCCATGATCAACACTGCAACGGGGCTGGCTGAGACGGACAGCATCAGCGGAGCAGACCAGCGGTCATTTAGGGCGGTCATGCTGTGAGCCACGAGCAGCAGCCACGCTGACGCAGCTGTCTCCGCCCGCAGTTGAGGGAAGAGAGAGCGAGAGAGAGAGAGAGAGAGAGAGAGAGAGAGAGAGAGAGAGAGAGAGAGAGGAGAGAGAGAGAGAGAGGAGAGAGAGAGAGGAGAGAGAGAGGAGAGAGAGAGGAGAGAGAGAGGGAGTGCACATAATAACGTGGTGTTTTTTGGTTTAACTCAGTGATACAACTGTTGCAGTCAAAAACAGGCAGGCGTGCCATCTGTTGACACTTTTTATCAAGCGTTCATATGACCGTGAATCGTTCACTGGGTTACGTGAGACAGTGAAAAGCTAAAAACGGCGTCATTATCTATGCTTGTTAAGTTTAAAAAGTACAAAATCGGCACGTTATCTGTGAAATACCAGATGTACAACATTTTGCAACACTGACGAATCTCGATGATGAAATCACATTTTACTGAAAACGTAATATTTATTTTATTTTCCTTACATTTTACATCTTTTAATCCTCCACTCTGAACCAAAACCATATTCTTCGGCCAGCTTCGACCGTTCCGCCCATCAAAAGCTTTCCGGTCTATGTGATTATTAAGCCCCCAAACTACCTTGGATGAAGCACCTCATCACATATTACAAAAAAAAGGACTCACCTCACCACAAACCGTGACCTCAAATGACTCACCTCACCGCAAACCGTGCCCTCAAATGACTCACCTCACTGAAAACCGTGACCTCAAATGACTCACCTCACAGCAAACCGTGACTTCAAATGACTCACCTCACCGCATAACATGACCTCAAATGACTCACCTCACCGCATAACATGACCTCAAATGACTCACCTCACCGCATAACATGACCTCAAATGACTCACCTGGCCACTAGTCGTGATCTCAGGTGACTCACTTGGCCACCTTTACAGCGGCCCCGAGACCCGGCGCACAGGCCGACTGACACACACAGACACACAGACAGACATTTATTTATTTATTTATTTGCATAATCGCCGACGGGATAAACCATTAATGGGCGAAGTCACAATACACCCATCACTGATCTGTTGGCTGACGTCGCAGGCCGGCCGTCAGCCAGCGAAAATCACGGGGAGCCGGAACTACTACCGGAGCTGTTCGGTAGTTCACTTGGCACCTGCCACTGCTACCGGTGCTGGGTGCCAAGTAAGCCACTGAGCGCTCCTCCCACCCACCTCCCCCGATCCCTCCTCCAGCGCACCGCAGGAGACGATCCTGTCAGGCACTGTCCACAGACCTCNACAACATGTGCCAGAATTGACTACTGGGGTGACATCATAAGTTTTTGTTGATACATTATGGAGATAGCGATGACACCCCGCTGGCCAGGTGCACAAACATTTTTTTTTTCTTTTTTTCTCTTTCTCTATATATCCAATCCAATATCCAATGATAGGACAAACATCCATTGTTTGATTGGTCAAACAGCTGGCTGATCCAAATTTAGAACTCTAACCGGCTGCCATATCCAAATTTAGATTGTGTAAGCAGATGGCTAATCCAAATTCCAAATGGATTATATTTGCTTAAAAACAAGCCAAAATATGATGTGTAGGGTCCAAGCACAAACATAGTTAATAAGGTTATTCATGCATTTTTTTCATCTTTATAGAAAAGTCTGACGATAGGTCTTTTTTCTGTGATTATGGCATGGTTTAAAGTAACTAAAAATGCACCAAAATTGGTCTAAATATAGATATAATGTCTTAGTGTGGTCATCAGCGCATTGATATTATATATATATATATATAATATATATATATATATATATATATATATATATTGATCGAGCTATCTCTGTTTTGCTAACTGATCTTCAACTGCTCTTCTAAAAGAATGTCCTGAGATTTAAAAAATGCTTGGGGCGTTTCGACGTCCCCCCCCCCCCTTCTAACTCAGCTCCTATGGGACCTAGACCTTAACCACAAACAACATTCGGGAGCTCGTAAAAAAGGATTTTGAAACTATTTCGGTGATATATTTTCTCACGTCAATATTAGGGTCACCAGAGGTCATCAAAGACCAGATTTTGTGGGTATCTGGACTTAGCTCCAGATACCCCCAAATCCAGACATAGCTCCAGATACCCCCAAATATTTCGGAAACTATGATAGCTAGGAGCAAACGGATAAAAGCAATTAATGACTATTGAAATTTGCAATCGCCATCATGTCCTCAAATTTCAACTGAGGTCAATAGTTTGGGCTCAGAGGTCATCAAAAGTCAAAAAGGCTATTTTTTGTCAAAACTGTTTTCACGAATAACTGCTTACTCAAGTGATTTACAGAAATAAATGTGACGCCATCGTGTTTGCCTCGTCAAGGCGCTTTGAATCATATATATGATTACCAGGTTAGGTCAACTTAGAAATGTGACCTCAGGTCAAGGTCAAGTGGTGACCCAAAAAAGTCATGTTGCACATTGGGAGACGTGTCTTGAAGAAAGAAACACATTGGTGCTGTTTTCACTTCTCTATCTTAATTTTATCGATAGTTATTGACAAAAAGGTGTTGGTGACCTCGATCCCTCGCTGACCCTGTAAAGGGATACATGAAAAAAGACTGCACCTTGGTCCTTGAAGAATGGAATGATAATAACAAAATCAGAAAGAATTTTGGCTATATCAATGCGTATCCTCAGAATGGAAAGATTTGAATTATTCCCATTCGACTTTAATAACAACCTTTCAAGAAAATGAACCTGACCTCATGTACGTAGAAATATACTTATATTACGACTAAATCGTAAGTAATCTTCTGAAAATCTATAAGTCGAAACCGATTAATAAAAAACTATGGCTTTCGTAGGACCGCAAACTTTTTTAGAGTCGGGGTCACATGACCTGGCCTGGTGACCTGACCTGATATGACCTGAAGTCAATAAATAGTGAAAGCTGGGCAAAGGATAAACGAACAGGTATTGAAAATTTGACGGCGCTACGCGCCGCCGTTTTCTTGATATACAGGAAAAACCTGAGGGGAGGGGGCGTCTAAACGCCCCCCCCCCATCCCGGTCCGGCGCGGGTTAACCCTATTCCTGGAGGGATGAAAAGTATACGAATCTGTCGGGGGGGCTTATTCGCCCGCTCCCGTCAGATACGGCTGGCCACAAGAGCTAGAATCATGAAATTGGTTACGATTGTTAAGGGTGACAATGAACCTCTATTTTGTCAAATTTGGTGATTGGGTCACTATTTTTAAAGTCAATACGTCACAAAGTCATATTTGTCAAAACATGATTCAAAGGAACTCTTGCCATTTCGGAAACATGGCACTAGAGGCATCCGAAAAAGTACTGTAGCGCAGTTTAATTGTCTTTCGCCACTATGGCAACAGAAATGAACTCATATAATGGTTGGGCTGTAGAGGTCAACAATTGTTTAACAAAAAAAAATCAGCAAAGATTGGTTCGTTAATCTTTTATTTAAAACATATAGAGCACGTTATTTTGATACACGTATTTCCGTCATTGCGGTTCGAATATACAAATTGTCAGCATCGAAAATTTGACCAGGTGAAAGTCGGTAAACGCATATCAAGATGCGTATAATGACGAGACAAACGTTTAGAGACACATGCGAGTTCTATGGGGTTCGTCGAGTTATTGATACAAAGTGTTTGTGACCTTGAATGACCTTTCAAAAGGTCACTGACTAAAAATGGCATCCTGTTCATCAAGAAGGGTCTGAGATGACATGATCCTGAAAAGATTGATTGTAAATGTGTTAAACCCTTGTTTTTCATTTTTCACCATATATTTATATTGGAAGGTTAGCATTTGACCTGGCATCAGGTCATCAAATATTTAGATATCACCTTGAAACTTTCAAAACATATTAATTGGCATATTTTAGCTTACATATATTCCGTTTTTTGTTAAACGTCATGAAAAAAAAACTTGTGAAAAAATACGTTTTTCAAAATTTCGGATTTCAAAATTCAAAATTTTGAAATTTCGAGGTTGCCATCTGAAAGAACAATTAATTCTCTACCGATGTCTGTTTTCGCTAACACTTCACTTCAACACACAATTCTCCATGAGTGCTTAACCATGCAAAGATGTTGTGTCAAAACGGCAGAACACGCCCCCCTAGAAACTGTCTTGGACCCCCTCCTAATGGTTTAATTTGGGGAAAAAAAGTACACCACTCGATGCGCAATGAAATGTTAGAAAAAGTCAGCAAGTTTGAAGATTCTGGGTTGCGTTATGAATGAACTGTACGCAAAAAACCTCAAGGGGGACCGATTCGCCCCCCCCCCCGACAGTAATAGGGTTAAGGTAATCACAAATGTGAAGCATGGAAACAAATAAATAGTTCCTTTTCCATAAACAATATTAAAAAACTTATGTAATCAAAGGAAACGGTACACTCAAAAATAAGACTTGTGATTCATATTCAGGGGTTAGTTTATAACATAATAATAAGTTACTGTATAGTCCTGGGAGCATAGGACAGGAGGCCAGTATGCAATTATTGATCACTAAAACATGCTGGTTTTGCCAACCTTGTTCACTGCGAAGTATGATCAATATTTGTTTCTTCTGAGCTAAGTGCAGTGCTAGCTTCATTCGCATTATTCGCTAACACAATATCCTATTCTGTTACTGATGTGCCTGGCCATCAGTGGTTAACATGCCTCATGACCATCAATACCATGCTGGACTTGCTGTTTCAGTCTAACTAGGTCTGCTGCCAAATGCACTATGACTTGACTCACCACCATCGCATCTTGTTGGGTAGTAGCAGTAGCCCCAGTGTCAGTACCACAAGACTGGTCTCCAGGAGAGGGCTAAAGTCATAAAATCAACTGTCAGCAGGACACTGACATTGGTATTGGGTGTCATTTAGGCATAACAGGGCTTATCTCCTAATTTTTCTTCTTTTTGACTGCCTCTCATTTTGTAATGCAGCCTGTACTAGCTTTGATGCAGCCCCATCCCCTTTTGATCTACTGTATCCCAAGGTGAAATGAAAGAGAGAAAAAAAAAACACTGGCGAGACACTGAAAAAGTGAAATGGTGATGTTTTGTCGCCATGTCTCTTTGGAACCCTACACACTTGCCTTTTGGCTTCCCTCTCAAGTTTCAAATGGTCTTGTCTCTTTGATTTCCCAATGAAATTGACTTTCTGATGCCCTGTTGGTCTAGAACCTTCTCGGACCAGCACCATCTTAGTCCTGCCAAGGGCTTTCCTGGAGCTGTTATGTAACCTGTCCTGTGTCCAGTGCCCTGGCCTGTGCCCTATGCCCTGTGTCATGTGTCCTGTGTCCTATGTCCTATGTCCTATGTCCTATGTCCTATGTCCTATGTCCTATGTCCTATGTCCTATGTCCTATGTCCTATGTCCTATGCCCCTATGCCTATGCCTATGCCTTGTGCCTTGTGCCTTGTGCCGTGCGCTGTGTCCTGCCCTTTGCCCTGCTCTGTGCCCCTACATGTTATGAAGCAGTGCATAGGGGAGGGGTTAAAAATCACGGTAAATGTGTTACATAATACATTAATGGTTCCAGGCGCAATGTCTGGACAGTTCAATACCATCCTTTGTATCTCTGAAATCAAGTCTGCACTCTTTACCCGCACTGTGGCCATCTTTTAAAAACCAACCAACCGCTGACCAGCGTATAACGATGAACCCCCGTCTGCTGAGTCGCCGCCTCCTGCGACCCTCTCCATCTCCATGGCAACCGTGCACTGGCTGGCCGCCTGTTTACGTTCGCGTGACGGTTATGCAGCCCTCCGCTCGGGCGTCCTGCACAGTTTGGGGCGTGTCCGGACTGTCACTTAGAGCATGTGTTATTGGTAGGCTACCTCGAACGGCTGGGGTTTCATGTTTGGTAAATGTAGGCGGCGATGGGATGGATGGGGATAGCTTGATCATGACTCCTCATATAGTGTCTGCGGATAGTGTCTGGCGTGCGGAGTGACTGCGGGTCGTATTGCGGATACCGTATTGCGGCTGCGCTTTAGACGTGGCTCGTTGCGTCGTCCTGTTAGCGACATCCGCTGTGATAGAGGTTATGAGTGTCTGTGCTGGCTCAGATGTGTCCTGTCCTGTTAGTGACATCCGCTGTGATAGAGGTGTCTGTGCCTACTCAGATGTTTCCTGTCCTGTTAGTGACATCCACTGTGATAGAGGTGTCTGTGCTGGCTCAGATGCGTCCTGTCCTGTTAGTGACATCCGCTGTGATAGAGGTGTCTGTGCTGGCTCAGATGTGTCCCGTCCTGTTAGTGACATCCCGCTGTGATAGAGGTGTTCTGGCTGGCTCAGATGGCCTGTCCTGTTAGTGACATCCACTGTGATTAGAGGTTATAGAGGTGTCTGTGCTGGCTCAGATGTTGTCCTGTCCTGTTAGTGACATCCACTGTGATAAGAGTGTCTGTGCTGGACTCAAGATGTGTCCTGTTTCCTGTTAGTACATATCCACTTGATAGAGGTATAGAGTGTCTGTTGCTGGCTCAGATGGTTCCTGTTCCGGTTAGTGAATCCACTGTGATAGAGGTGGTCTGTGCGGCTCAGATGTGTCCTGTCCTGTTAGTGACATCCGCTGTGATAGAGGTCGTCTGTGCTGGCTGCAGATGGTCCCGTCCTGTTTAGTGACATCCGCTGTGATAAGAGTGTCTGGCGTGCGGAGTGACTGCGGGTCGTATTGCGGAATACCGTATTGCGGCTGCAGCTTTAGACCGGTTCTCGTTGCGTCGTCCTGTTAGCGACATCCGCTGTGATAGAGGTTATAGAGGTGTCTGTGCTGGCTCAGATGTGTCCTGTCCTGTTAGTGACATCCGCTGTTATAGAGGTGTCTGTGCTGGCTCAGATGCGTCCTGTCCTGTTGGTGACATCCGCTGTGATAGAGGTGTCTGTGCCGGCTCAGATGTGTCCTGTCCTGTTAGGTGACATCCACTGTGATAGAGGTTATAGAGGTGTCTGTGCCGGCTCAGATGTGTCCCGTCCTGTTAGTGACATCCGGCTGTGATAGAGGTGTCTGTGCTGGCTCAGATGTGTCCCGTCCTGTTAGTGACATCCGCTGTGATAGAGGTGTCTGTGCTGGCTCAGATGTGCCCCGTCCTGTTAGTGACATCCGCTGTGATAGAGGTGTCTGTGCCGGCTCAGATGTGTCCTGTCCTGTTAGTGAGCATTTCCACTGTGATAGAGGTGTCTGTCGGCTCAAGAGTTGTCCTGTCCTGTAGTGACATCCACTGTGATAAGAGGTGTCTGTGCCGGGCTCAGATGGTCCCGTCCTGTTGTGACATCCGCTGTGATAGAGTTGTCTGTGCCGGCTCAGAGTGTCCTGTCCTGTGTTAGTGACATCCGCTTGTGATAGAGGTTGTCTGTGCTGGCTGCAGAGTGTCCTGTCCTGTTAGTGACATTCCGCTGTGATAGAGGTGTCTGTGCTGGCTCAGACGTGTCCTGTCCTGTAGTGACTCCGGCTTGATAAGAGTGTCTGTGTGGCTCAGAGTGTCCCTCCTGTTAGTGACATCCGCTGTGATAGAGGTGGTCTGTGCTGGCTCAGATGTGTCCTGTCCTACCCCCATGTTAGTGACATTCCACTGTGATAGAGGTTGTCTGTATGGCCTCAGATGTGTCCCGTCTGTTAGTGACATTCCGCTGTGATAGAGGTGTCTGTGCTGCTCAGATGTGTCCTGTCCTGTTGTGACATCCGGCTGGATAGAGGTTCTGTGCCGGCTCAGATGTGTCCTTTCCTGTTAGTGACATCCACTGCTGATAGAGGTGTCTGTACGGCTCAGATGTGTCCCCGTCCTGTTAGTTGACATCCCTGTGATAGAGGTGTCTGTGCTGGCTCAGAAATGTGTCCCGCCTGTTAGTGACGATCCGCTGTGATAGAGGTGTCTGTGCTGTCAGATGCGTTCCGTTCTGTTTAGTGACATCCGCTTTGTGATAGAGGTGTGCTGTACTGGCTCAGATGTTGTCCTGTCCTGTAGTGGACATCCGGCTGTGATAGAGGGTCTGTGCTGGCTCAGTTGTCCGTCCTGTTAGTGACATCCGCTGTGATAGAGGTGTCCTGTGCTGGCTCAGATGCGTCCTGTCCTGTAGCTGACGTCCGCTGTGATAAGGTGTCGTGCTGGCTCAGATGTGGTTCCTGTCCTGTTTGTGACACCACTGTGATAGAGGTATAGAGGGTCTGTGCTGGCTCAGATGCGTCCTGTCCTGTAGTTGACATCCCGCTGTGATAGGGTGTCTTGCTGGCTCAGATGGTTCCGTTCCTGTTAGTGACATTCCGCTGTTGATAGAGGTGTCTGTGCCGGCTCAGATGTGTCCTGTCCTGTTAGTTGACATCCGCTGTGATAGAGGTGTCTGTGCTGGCTCAGATGGGTTCCTGTCCTGTTAGTGACATCCCTGTGGATTAGAGTGTCTGTTGCCGGCTCAGATGTGTCCTGTCCTGTTATGGACATTCCGCTGTGATAAGAGGGTCTGTGCTGGCTCAGATGTGTCCTGTCCTGTTAGTACCATCCGCTGTGATAGCAGGTGTCTGTGCTGGCCTCAGTGTGTCCTGTCCTGTTAGTGACATCCACTGTGATAGAGGTGCTGTGCCGCTCAGATGTGTCCCGTCCTGTTAGTGACATTCCACTGTGATAGAAGTTATAGAGGTGGTCTGTGCTGGCTCAGATGTGTCCTGTTCCTGTTAGTTGACATCCGCTGTGATAGAGGTGTCTGTGCTGGCTCAGATGTGTCCTGTTCCTGTTATGACACCGCTGTGATAGAGGTGTCTGTGCTGGCTCAGACGTGTTCCGTCCTGTTAGTGACATCCGCTGTGATAGAGGTGTCTGTGCTGGCTCAGATGCGTTCCTTCCTGTTAGTGACATCCGCGTGATGAGGTGTCTGTGCTGGCTCAGATTGCGTCCGTCCTGTTTAGGTGACATCCACTGTAGATAGAGTGTCTGTGCCGGGCTCCAGATATGTCCTGTTCCTGTTAGTGACATCCACTGTGATAGAGGTCTGTGCTGCTCAGATGTGGCCTGGTCCGTTATGACATCCGCTGGTAGAGGTGTCTGTGTGGCTTCAGATGTGTCCTTTCCTGTTAGTGACACCGCCTTGTGATAGAGTGTCTGTGCTGGCTCAGATGGTCCCGTCCTGTTAGTGGACATCCGCTGTGATAGAGTGTCTGTGCTGGCTCAGATGTGTCGCTGTCCTGTTAGTGACATCCGCTGTGATAGAGGTCTGTGCTGGCTGCAGACAGTGTCCTGGCCTGTTAGTGACATCCGCTGTGATAGAGTGTTTTTGCTGGCTCAGACGTGTCACTGTCTGTTAGTGACATCCGCTGTGATAGAGGTGCTGTCGGCTCAGATGGTTCCCGTCCTGTTTAGTGACATCCGATGTGATAGAGGTGTCTGTCTGGCTCAATGTGTCCCGTCCTGTTATGACAATCCGCTGTGATAGAGTGTCTGTGCCGGCTCAGATGTGTCTGTCCTGTTAGTGACATCGCGTTGTGATATAGGTGTCTGTGCTGGCTTCAGATGTGTCCTGTCCTGTTAGTGACAATCGCTGTGATAGAGTGTCTGTGCCGGCTCAAGACGTGGTCCTGTCCTGTTAGTGACATCACTGTGATAGAGGTGTCTGTGCGGCCAGATGTGTCCTGTCCTGTTAGTGACATCCGCTGTGATAGAGGTGTCTGCTTGCCGGCTCAGACGTGTCCCGCCGTTAGTGACATCCGCGTGATAGAGGGTCTGTGGCCGGCTCAGATGTGTCCTTCCTGTTAGTGACATCCGCTGTGATAGAGGTGTTTCTGTGCTGCTCAGATGATGTCTGTCCTGTAGTGAATCCGACTGTGATAGAGGTGTCTGTGGTCTGGCTCAGATGGTCCTGTCCTGTTAGTGACATCCGCTGTGATAGAGGTCTGTGCTCGCTCAGACGTGTCGTCCTGTTAGGGGACATCCCACGTGTGATAGAGTTGTCTGTGCGCGTCTCAGACGTTTGTCCTGTCCTGTTAGTGACATCCACTGTGATAGAGGTGTCTGTGCTGGCTCAGAATGGTGTCCTGTCCTGTTAGTGACATCCCTGTGATAAGGTGTCTGCGGCCGGCTCAGATGTGTCCCGTCCTGTGGAGTGACATCCGCTGTGATAGAGGTGGCTGTGCCGGCTCAGCTGTGTCCTGTCCTGTTATGACACCGCTGTGATAGAGGTGTCTGTGCTGCTCAGATGTTTCCTGTCCTGTTAGTGACATCCCCTGTGATAGAGGTGTCTGTGCCGGCCTTCAGATGTGTCCCGTCCTGTTAGTGACATCCGCTTGATAGAGGTGTCTGTGCTTGGCTCAGCTGTGTCCTTTCCTGTTTGTGACATCCACTGTGATAGAGGTGTCTGTGCTGGCTCAGATGTGTCCTGTTCTGTTAGTGACATCCGCTTGTGATGAGGAGGTGTCTGTGTCCGGCTCAGATGTGTCCCTCCTGTTAGTACATCCCGCTGTTGATAGAGGTGTCTGTGCTGGCTCAGAGGGATCCTGTCCTGTTAGTGACATCCGCTGTGATTAGAGGTCTGTTGCATGGCTCAGATGTGGTCCTGTCCTGTTAGTGACATCCGCTGGATAGAGGTGGTCTGTGCTGGCTCAGAGGTGTCCTGTCCTGTTCAGTGACAATCCGCTGTGATAGAGGCTGTCTGTGCTCGCTCAGATGTGTCCTGTCCTGTAGTTGATATCCGCTGTGATTAGAGGTGTCTGTGCTGGCTCAGATGTGTCCTGTCCTGTTAGTGACATCCGCTGTGATAGAGGTGTCTGTGCTGGCTCAGATATGTCCTGTCAGACGCCTGAGGCACCGATAACGCTGCGTCAGCAGCTATACAGCCACGTGGCCTGGTATGGGCGCCACATAGCCTAGTAGCTGCGGCACCCTGAAGTCCAAATCATCATCATCATCATCACGTAGCCTGACAGGACCTAGTGGCCAGTGTGGGACTGACGCCGCGCCCCATGACATGGCTGCCGTCTGAGGTGCAAACAGGATGACGAGTTGACCAAAAATGTGTTGACGTTTGAATTAAATCAATCAAAACGACACATGTAGACTGTTGTTATTTTATATTGTGATTGGCCAAGCAGTGCTGGTAGAATATGACAACAAATATATGCATGTGCTGTTTCTCACGGCATGGATTTGCACCGAAATTCAGTTGCATCTGTATAACTTTGTTTACCCTCCACCCTTTCCGTCGCTAGTGTTTTGCTTATCACATATCCCGTCCCACCGCCGTGTTCACACTGCACCTCTGCCGTGGCTGGCGGCCATGACCGATAACCACATGACATGACTTCTCCCCCGGCAGATCTCAAGTACACAGAGCAGCACGAATGGGTGCGGATGGACGGTACGGTCGGCACGGTCGGCATCACGACCAAGGCGGCGGTGAGTTACGCGGAGAGAGGTGAAGTGAAGGTTAGAGGAGTGATCGGTGAGGAGTGACTGAGGGCGGATGTCCGGCGGTGTGGTGAGATGGGTGTGAAGGGAGGGTGTGATGCGATGGGGGAGAATGGAGGGTGCAGCGGGCCGGGGTGAGGACGTGTGGGTGAGACTCGGATGGGCCTCCGTTGCAGCGTGCGTGCGATGGGGTAGTTGAAGTCAACCGATATTATTGCAATGTGCTTGGACATGTTCTCGTCACTAGTTCATAATGGGGATTTGAAGCGTGCTTCAGTTTATACGTTTTATACTTTTCTGTCAAACACCTACTGGTACAAAAAGAAAGTACTAATAACAAAAATATATCCGCTTAAAGTGCCATTAGTCGTAACATCGGGAGCCCTTCGTATTGGTAGTAAGACGGTGTTGTTACCATCGTCCTAACATAGAGCGGCCTGGCTGGTCGGCTCAGTGTCTGGCACGGAGCACTGCCACCGCCGGGCGCGCGCGACAAACAACTGGTCTTACATCGATCGCGTCATTAGTGATGCATTAATGATGGCTGGTATTTGACGCTCGCTGCTGTGGGGCCGGCCTGCGTACGGCATACGGGGCACTGGTGACGGGACGCTTCATGTCTATCGGGTTGATAGGTGAGATAGAGATAGTTTTGAGCCTGGGTAGTCTGGGTAGCTAAAAAAGAAGAAGAAAGAGACTGGGCTGGCGATAATTGTACCAATAGGACCACTTTTTCACGTTACATCATTGTTACGTGGAAATTGTCGTAGTTGAAGCAAACCTGGGAAAGATTCTCATAACAAATTATATTTGGAAATTCATACTTCTGTTGTTTTTTTACTCGACTTTTTTGTTATGTGAACAATGTTAAGCAAAAATTGAACATGGCATATGGAAAATACAGTACGAGAAATTGCCATTATTTTTCGAGTGCTGCTCATCCGCCTAAAATGTCCAATGTCCATTCCATGGCTACAGTCTCGGCACTCAAGACCACGTTGCCGGCCCGTTCGGCCACCCTCGTTCGGTGTCAGGTGGCCGCTGTCCTCCCAACCGCTCCCGACCGCGTGCCGTTCGGCCACCCTCGTTCGGTGTCAGGTGGCCTCTGTCCTCCCTTCGGCCACCCTCGTTCGGTGTCAGGTGGCCGCTGTCCTCCCTTCGGCCACCCTCGTTCGGTGTCAGGTGGCCGCTGTCCTCCCTTCGGCCACCCTCGTTCGGTGTCGGGTGGCCGCTGTCCTCCCAACCGCTCCCGTTCGGTGTCGGGTGGCCGCTGTCCTCCCAACCGCTGCCGACCGCGTGGCCGGGGTCGCCGCCGCGGGAGCCTGCCACTCCGGAGACGCGTTTGTTTACAGTATCTACTGCTGTTGACCGTTGTTCGGTGACGGTGTCGGGGGCGGCTGGTGCGTCTGGAAAGCGTCACACCGCCGTCGTCTGTGTGTTTTTTTTTTAATTCTTAAAGCGTGTCTTGGCCTACACCACGCCGGGAGGGAACATTGCCAAGAAGCTGTCAGACACTGTCTGAGGTTGGCATGAATAGCGGTTTTCTGAACTAGGTTACCTTGTCACAGACGTAGTAATCAGACTTGTAACTGACTCGGAGTTGATTCATGAATCGACTCATGAGTCAGACATTTTTGGATGAGTCATGAGTTGTGTTGACTCAATTTTAAAAGCGGGACTTGAGTCAAGAGTCGAGTCAATTCAATCTGTTTGAGACAGATCTTGAGTCAAGAATTGAGTCAGTTCTTCGGTTGTGAGTCAGACTTGAGTCGACTCAAACAAATGTGAGTCAAATGCAATAGGGACATAGCCAAGGGGGCAATGGGGCCGCGCCCGTTCACCTGAGCAAATCAATTTACACTAGATAGAATGCGATTTTTCTGACACCCCGCGACTTCCCCCCCCCTCCCCCTTCCCCCACAGTCAACATCAAGTAAAATGAAACTTTTATGAGTCAAATTGAGTCGACTCAAATGTAATTTTGAGTCGTGTCGACATCAATTGAATAAAACTTGACACTTGAGTCATGAGGTGAGTCGATCAATTTTTAAAAGCGGGACTTGAGTCAAGAGTCGAGTTGATTCAATCTGTTTGAAACAGAACTTGAGTCAAGAGTCGAGTCACTTCTTCGGCTGTAGAGTCAGACTTGAGTCGACTAAAAAAATGTGATTCGTTACAAGCCTGGTAGTAATTTTGACAGGATACAATTTTTTGCCGGCGAGTTATTTCTTGTTGTTGACTGGTTTGGAGTGATTTCTTGGGTTTGGACTTGTTGCGATATTTCTTTTAATTATTACGGTTCTGAGAAGTAATTTATTACAGAGCCTGACTGCTATACCGTAGCGTTCTAGCCGTTTGTCGAATATCGGTGTACAAACGTCTGGCATGGTGTCTTCCGAGAAGATGTGTATGTATCGTATGAGAGACTACGCTTAGATACTGACCCTGACTGTTGTATGTCCCACCTTCGCAGGAGTCCATGGGCGATCTGGTGTATGTGGAGATCGCAGAGCCAGGCCTGGAGGTTGATCAGGGCGGTAAGCTGACGTGGAACAGTGAAATGTCAACGACAGATTGGTGATATGGCGCTTGTGTCTACGTCATGTTGAGTGGGAGATAGAATACTAGATTGTAGAGCAGATCAGATTGCTCTGAACTGTCTCTGAATCGTTTCTGAAGATGGTCGACATGGTATATTAACTCTCGCCCTAGGGGTACCTTTTCTCACCTTCGCCCTACGGGGGAGGTCCTAAAAAGACCCCTCCCTCCCCTGTTAACTTCCAAACCAAGCAACATAGAGCAATGCGGTGAGAACCAGCATGTTTCCTGTCATGAGAGGATTCAAACAGTATGTGATTTTTTCGGGTCAACGGGTAACCTTCCAGGTCAAGTGAATGACCTGAGATCGACCACGTCTAAAATTTAGTCTAAGTATAGCGCTTAGTATAACTTCCGAACGGAGAGAGATGGAGAGTCACCGTAAGGCGTAAATGGTAACGTGTTTTCTGTCACAAGGAGAAAGGGCATCCTAGTTTGAGTATCTAGGTCAACTGGTGACCTTTGGGGTCAGATCAATGGCCCATTGTGGTCTGATATGACCTTGACGAACTAGTCATAGGTCACGATCTAGTAGGTCGTATGCACTTCAAATTTTGACAGGATGCGTATAATTGTTGTAAACTCACCTACTGCAAATTTCAGACAGATTTCAGCATGTGTAAAAATGTATTTAAAAAACTGACTTCCCCGTAGGCCGTAGGGTGAGAGTTAAATATCATTCACTCTGTAATTGGGGTATTGCACTCTCATCGGTCCAATGCGCCATTGGATCAACTGGCCAAGCATTCAGCACGTTCATATACCCAAATTGCATGTGATCTGCGTATCGTTTTCTCTGGAGAATATTTCCGACAATCTTACCGGAACAAAATATATGTTCCATGCTGTATTTTTGTTTGTTCTTCCTGGTGATCCATGTTAGGTAATTTGAGGTCTGCTTTAAAAATCGGTGCTTCTCCATTGGGGAATAATCCGAAAACGGTCTTAATATCTGTAGTAGTGTTTTAATTTGGGTAAATGTCTGTTAGTGACAAATGTTTATGTTATGTGCTCATGGCAAACTGCAAAACGCTGGATTAAAAGTATTGCTCCGTTCAACTGTGTACTAAGCATTCTGTCGTCATGACTTTCGTCACTGGATTATCCCACCTCACCTCGTTTTGACCTGTCCTTCACACGAACACCCTGTTAACCCCTGCCCCCTGCCCTGCCGCCACTTCCACAGACGAGTGCGGTTCGGTGGAAAGCGTCAAGGCCGTGAGCGACATCTACGCGCCCGTCTCTGGCAAACTCGCCGAGCGCAACTCAGAGCTCTCCGACGCCCCCGAGCGGGTCAACCAGGACCCGTACGGCGAGCACGGTCAGTGTGACGTCACACACACACGAGCCGGTGACGTCACTGGTGGTGGGGTAGTGACGTCATCTGCGTGTGAGGCTGCAGCGCCGGGTGTTGTTTGTTTGGAGAGGAGCGGTGCTGCAGACGGGGGCGGGGGGTACTTTTCGTCGTGCAAGTCATGCCTGTCTGTCGGCCGTCCTGTACGGTTTTAGGTGATGGTAAATCACGGATGGAGTTTCCTATTCAAATGGTGGGGCCACTGCCCCACCAATTTTCAGTTAGGCTCCACCAAGTTTGTGTTTTGTCTCACCAACGTTTGTCAGATTTGAAGGTTTCCTGGTGTTTAATAATCATTTTCACCTTAACCATACAAAAATGTCCGTTTTTTGGGTGTCCTGGCGTTAAAATTACCATGTTCACCTTTACCGCACAAAACATTCAGTCAATATGTCATTTTGCCCCACCAACCTTTTTTCTGAAAAGGTCCACCTATGAATGGGTAACAGCTGGTACCTGGTAGGATGTTGTTCATCCTGGACTGGGTCGTCGCTTTAGCTGGTTGGCAGTTTGTTCGTCTTTGAGGCTATTTTTTAACTAGGGATAAGGGAAACTAGGGATAGGGATGCTCAGTAGGCAGTCATTATAAATGCTGGTTTTGGGCTGACAATGGGCGTCTCATTGTAAATGCTGGTTTTGGGCTGACAATGGGCGTCTCATTGTAAATGCTGGTTTTGGGCTGACCATGGGCGTCGCCACCACTGGGGACACTAGGGACATGATTGTCCCCAGTATTTGCATCCATCTCCATATGGTCCATACAATTTTGAGTTATCCCGGGCTCTATCAATCCGAGATATGTCTCTAATTCTGCCAAGTATCTCCTGGGAATCAGATCCACTGCTGCGTTTTGTCGCGATATCTCGGTTTAGTTACGATGTCCGTTGTTCGATGATTGTATATGAAGATCTTGGATATGCTATCCGTTTCTGGGAATCCATACATATATTTGGTGTCTATATGCCACCATCTGCTTATATTTTCAACGTAAAGTTATCCAGTAGACGAGCTAGAGCTGTCTCTATCGGACGGTTAATGGTTACACTCTTGATTTACCTTACTTTTTCATGTTCCTGACCAATTCAAAACTCACTGACAATGATAGTGTGCTTAAGTCATCCTCTAACATGTGCTTGAGATAGGGATTGGCTATTTATGGGCGCATCTCGAGGGTAAGAGTGCTTAGAAGTGGATGGGGGTTCCTGTTAATCGTAGATGTCTAACGAAAAATATGTGAATGCCATCTGTCGGCTGTATTACCAACTGAAAGTTCGCATTATGGCGCTGTTGGTAGACGCCGGCTGGTCGTCACTGTGGCACACATAATCAGAAGAGAGACAGACAGAGACAGAGACAGGACCAGAGACGGACAGAGAGACACAGACAGAGACACAGAAACAGAACACAGACAGAGACACAGACAGAGACACAGACAGAGACACAGACAGAGACACAGACAGAGACACAGACAGAGACAGGACATGCAGGAGCCGGACTGATAGACTGTGACGGTGTGGCCCGGTGTACGTTTTGTTCTCACTGCTGACGGCTGCCGATCTTCTTCCGTCTGTCTGCAGGCTGGCTGTTCAAGATCGAGCTCTCCAAGCCGGAGGAGCTGGACGCGCTGATGACCGAGGAGCAGTACAACGCGTTCATCGCCGAGGAGTGAGGTCATACGTGGCATGTCTGTGCCAATCGGTGGGTCGCTGGCTGCGTTCCGCTCTGCCTGACCGCGCGGCCGCCGGCGGTAGCGACTAGTGGTGCTATACAGAGCGACTGTCGGCCAGTGTGGGACCCGCTCGGGCCGATCGGACCCGGCCCGGTCGGGGCTCGCTCGGATGTGTCGATATACTCGGGCGCTGAGTGCTCTGTGTGACGATCGGTGCCGGCGTCGGCAGGGTTTTCGACAGCTGTGTTCAGGGATGTCGGGCCTGGGACTAAGTATGCATTCGCACTGAGGCGTCCGCGAAACTGCATGTGCAATACGAACGCGATTTGAATGCGCATTTTTATCTGCGTGCTGAGTGACAAATACATAGAACGCAGTGGCACATTATTCGTGAGAAGCGTGTGTCAAGTGTTCAGATTCCGAAATGTGTATTTTTTCTTTGTTGCGTTGCGTACGCTATTTTGGTCTTCAGACAAAAGAGACGCTGTTCGCCTTTCATCGTTAGTTTCATCAAAACCACTGCAAAAATCACATGCGTTTATCTAATGCGCAAATCATCACATTAACGGGCAACACGCCACACATTACACATATCACAATTACTTGTTTCGGGGTGGTCTACTTATGCTCCTCACTCGGCACGTAAATGTACCAGTACAGCCATACGAAGAACATGTAAGCGCCGAGATATATCCACTGAGACCACTCCTGGTACCTCACCAGCAAGCCGAGAAACTTCTGGTACCTTGCGTTACCGTAGTGGCTCACTTCTTTGGCAACAGATGGCGCGCGCGTCGGTGCGTCTATGTACTGCTGGCCGGGCATTTGCGAGTCACGTCTCTGCGACGCAGCTGCGAGCGGCTTGGTGGACGACAGAGAGACACTAAGCCGGCGCATCTCACGCACTGCCGTGCGCACCACAGTCGCGGGCGTGGCTATATCTGGTTCGACGTGACGCATCTCCCTGCCAAGCCAGTTGTCCGTATCGGTGACCAGCTGAAGCACTTTGGCCGTGTCCGCCTGCTCCCTCTGGTTGCGCAGGTTGAAGGCCATGTACAGCAGCCGGATGTCGATGATGCTGTCGATGGTGCAGAGGAACTGGAAGACTATCGAGAACATCACCCAAACGTCGAACGCCTTCACGTGTCCGCCCTGAGGGCTGTAGCGCATATAGACGGACAACATGCTGATCAGCGACAGGCTGGTGGTGCAGTTGATGATGCTGCGGCCTTGCGACACCTCCTTGGGCAGGAAGAACGCCAGCCACGCGATCAGGAAATGCAGCGTGCAAGGCACGAAGACGAGGAGCGCGTAGCGCAGTCGCATTCTGCTGATAATCAGCGTCATCACTAGCCGGGGGAACGGAAAACCGGTGTACATGACAACCGCTGCTTTGCTCGTCAACATTGAGATTTTGTAGCCTCCCATAGTGAATTCCTTGCTCATGTGAACGCTGCGCTCACTCCAAAGTATGGCCAAGTCATCGGCGAACTTGCCAAAGCTCTCTATTGTTATGTTGCAGCGATGTGTGTCGAATGGGAATTTGGCGAAATGCATTGGACACATTAAGCTAAGTATGAGAGTCAATTGGCTTTCAATCGCGTGGTCACTTCGAAGAACCAAGTCTTCTGCAGTAAGCCCGACTTTTGCTATATGAATCCCCATCATTCCCTTCATATAAAAATCGGGTGTCCAGATAGTTTTCCGGTAAGTCGCCGTAGGGGTGAGATGCATTAAGCTCTTCAAAGAAGAATTGTCGACGCAGTGTGGATTCATTTGTGCTGGTAATACAAGTCTGTGGTCTTTCCACTCTTCCTGATATTTTAACATCATTTGAATGGAACCTTTTATTCCATCGATGTCCACCAAGTCTAGCAAGGTTAGGGTTATGTTGACATGCATTGCACAAGGTCTTGGGGCTGGCGCGTCCTTGTCTTGGTAAATAAGGCTTTGACACTTTTTCATTCTATCCATGTCAGGAAAATCCATTGCATTGTAAGAGTCATTAACTATTTCCCTCCGGCTTATGTCACAAATATATTTATAGTCTATCGCATGTGTATCGTTTTGCACAGTGTCTATAGCATTTGTATCGTTTTGCACAGTTTCTATCGCATTTGTATCGTTTTGTACAGTATCAGTCAGCAAGCCGTTAATCGCTGTATACAGGCATATGTAATGCAAGTAACTTATCTGAGATTTCCAAGAGAAAAATAAGAATCTCATGTCTTTTCCTGTCATATAAATCCACACATTGCTCTTGTCACATTGCAATCATAGAAAAACAACCTTCTGTTTACATAATCTGCGGCCAATATTCGAGGCACATGAGGAATGATGATGGCTCACTTTTTTCGTGGGCGATTGTTTGGAGTGACCTATTTCACTCTTGTTTCAGCTTCGAGAGGTGTTGCTTTTTCTTATAGCTTTTGGAAAGTATATCTGATTACCTGAAATCCCAAGCAATGCTGGTTAAGGCCTTCATTTAAACTGAAAGTAAAACGTATTTCACTCCGCGTCTTTTCGAACCACTAATGAATGTTTCAGCATATTAGTTTGCGTCTGTAATGTCCTTCCGGACCCAGAAGTTTATTTATATTTATAGGATGTACAAAATGGCATTGGCGAAAGCAAGATTAAAGATTCTGCGAAAGCAATCAAGCTTTATGGCATATTTGCCGCGTTTCTTGCACTTGATAAATATCAGCCGAAAAGCGTGCGAACATTTTAAGCGATTCCGCCTACATGGAGAAGTACATCCTGCCTATGAGTCATGGAATTTGACATGTTGACATGTAAAATAGAAACAATATAACCATAGTCTCATATTATTGAATAAATTAATGAAAACGAATCAAAAGAGACGACAGTTTCGGGCGTAGCCCATCCTCAGGTCATATCAGAGCTGAGGATGGGCTGGACCAGAAACTGTCCTCTCTTGTCTCTTTTGATTCGTTTTCATTAATATATTCAATAATATGAGGCTATATTTTTATTATTTCTATTTTACATTATGAGCCTAAAAAACGCTAACCCACTTAATGCTAATGTCTCCCCCTCGGCAAGTCGGCACGATACAGCGCGGTTAATACTAATAATAATTGCAGTCTATTGCGATCATGGATCGATGCAAAATTTGTATACGGTAGTGCGACCCTTTATTTCTATTTACATGCCAAATTTTGAAATTTTGACTGCAATGTCCGCGGAGTTATTAAACCGCGCCGTGCCGGGGGGGGGGGGCGTACAAAGGTTTATCGAGGATAACGGAAAAGCGGCGTCACTGCGCGCCGCCTTTTTTGGCACGGCTCCTTGGCAATTGATTACCAACATTATGTAACATTATTGCCTCAGATCATCACAGGTCAGGTCACGTGACGCCACCTCCAAGAAAGTTTGCGGTCATACCACAGTCACAGTTGTTGGATGATCGTTTTCAAACTTACAAAATTTCATAAGACCATTGATATTTGCAATTATTAAATCTCGGATTATTTGTATCAGTGACCTAAGGTCGGGCCAATTTCGTGACCTTCCATTATAGGTTAAAGGGATCATGAGACCTTCTCGAATGACTTCTAATAATTTTCTGGAGGACGGAAGCGATGCAACAATATTTATCGAACGTTATTAACCCACTTTTCACGAATTGCGTACATTAATCAAGCTATTTGATAAGATGTTGTTAATCATTACATTCAGATTATATCAGCACTAGCAATTCTGGTCCAAATACAAAAGAAGAAAACATTTCGCTCTAAATGCAAAGTGAGGCATATATGTACTGCGCTCTGAATACAAGCAATGCACAGTGTAAGCACGTGGTCAATACGGAGAAGGGATATACTTCTCCGTGGTATGAACATACTATCTGTGTCAAGTTCAACATACCTTTAACCCGCGCCCTGGTGGGCCTTCGACACAACTTCGCATGGTGGGGGGTCAAAATGACAACTCGTTAACTCGAAACTAAGGGGATGAAAGAACGGCGGAAAGGACATGTTCGAAAGCTCTCGAATGGACATTCGAAGTTATCAGGAGGATTTGATAGCTCAGGTCAATATTGAGGTCGCCAGAGGTCATCAAAGGTCAAATTGCACAGTTTTTGGACTATCGCTTCGGAACAACCCTCAATTATCTCGTGAACTATGATAGCTAGGAACAAACGGAGAAATAAATCGAAAGCTATTAAAAAGTGCAATCGAAATGGATGCCCTCAAAATTGAGCTCAGATCAATAGTTTAAGCTCCAAAGGTCATCAAAGGTAAAAAATGCAATTTTAGGAAAAATTTGTTTTCCTGAATAGCTTTTTATCTAAAAACGATAAAGCAATTATTTTAACAACATCGTGTTTGTCTCATCGAGGCACTTTGAACCATATATATAGTGACCTGTCAGGTCAACTTCAAAATTTGACTTCAGGTCAAGGTCATTTGGTGACACAGGTAGGTCATGTTGCATATGGGGCGACGACGCAAGACGAGGCAAACACTTTGGTGACGTCATCCACTTGCCTCTATGTGTATTCTATCAAGAGTTATTAGCAAATCATTGCTGATGACCTCAGATGACCTTGTAGAAATCACTGAGCAACAAATGCACATTGGTCATCCAGAATTAGTTAAAATAACATGATTCTGACATAATCAGCCTGATTGAATGCATATTCTCTGAATAGGAAACATTTGTTTATTTTCCCGATCACTTACAATGAGGTCAGGAAATTGACCTGACCTTAGGTCACCGATGCAAAAATCCCAGAAACAACAATTGTGAGTACTTCTGATCTTATTAAATCCTGCAAGTTTCAAATCATTCGGACAAAAACTGTGGCTTTGGCACGATCACAAACATTTTGGAAGGCAGGGTCACTTGACGTGACCTGAGCTGAGATGACCTAAAGTCAATTGTTGAATAAAGTTTGGACAATTGATGTTTAATCAGCTGTATAAAATTTAGCGCCGCTGCGCGAAGCCGTTTTCCAGCTATTCTATCAAGGAGAGAGAGAGAGAGAGAGAGAGAGAGAGAGAGAGAGAGAGAGAGAGAGAGAGAGAGAGAGAGAGAGAGAGAGAGAGTGAGAGTGAGATGAGACCTGAGACTGAGACTGAGACTGAGAACTGAGACTGGAGACTGAGGACTGGAGACTGAGACTGAGACTGAGACGGAGACGGAGAACGGAGACGGGAGCGAGACGGAGACGGAGACGGAGACGGGAGACGGAGACGGAGAACGGAGACAGGAGACGGTTAGACGGAGACTGGTCGGAGACGGAGACGGAGACGGAGACGGAGACGGAGGAAGTAAACGGAGAGAGAGAGTAGAAGAGAGGAGTACGAGAGAGAAAGTGCCGAGCGGGAGAGTGCGAGAGAGAGAGTGCGAGAGAGAAGGGTGAGAGAGAGAGAGAGAGAGTGAGAGAGAGAGAGAGAGTGAGAGAGTGAGAGGAGTGAGAGAGAAAAGAAAGAGAGAGAAGAGAGAGAGAGTGAGAAGAGAGTGAGAGAGAGAGAAGAGAGAGTTGAGAGAGAAAGAGATGAGAGAGTGAGAGTAGAAGTGAGAGAGAGGGAGGGAGAGAGAGTGAGAGAGAGTGAGAGAGAGAGAGAAAGAGAGAGAAAGGAGAGAGTGAGAGAGAGAGAGAGAGATGAGAGAGAGAGAGGAGAGTAAGACGAGAGAGAGAGAGAGAGAGAGAGAGAGAGGAGAGAGAGTGAGAGGAAGGTTGGGGGAGAGAGAGAGAGGAGAGAGAGAGAGAGAGAGAGAGAGAGAGAGAAGAGAGAGAGAGAGAGAAGAGAGCGAGAGCGAGAGCGAGAGCGAGAGCGAGAGCGAGAGCGGAGAGCGAGAGCGAGAGCGAGAGCGAGAGCGAGAGCGAGAGCGAGAGCGAGAGCGAGAGCGAGAGCGAGAGCGAGAGCGAGAGCGAGAGCGAGAGCGAGTAGCGAGAGCGAGAGCGAGAGCGAGAGGGCGAGAGCGAGAGCGAGAGCGAGAGCGAGAGCGAGAGCGAGAGGCGAGAGCGAGAGCGAGAGCGAGAGCGAGAGCGAGAAGCGAGAAGCGAGAAGCGAGAAGCGAGAAGCGAGAAGCGAGAAGCGAGAGCGAGAGCGAGAGCAAGAGCGAGAGCGAGAGCGAGAGCGAGAGCGAGAGCGAGAGGAGAGCGAGACGCGAGCAGCGAGAGCGAGAGCGAGAGCGAGAGCGAGAGCGAGAGCGAGAGCGAGAGCGAGAGCGAGAAGGAGAAGCGAGAGCGAGAGCAGAGGCGAGAGCGAGAGCGAGAGCGAGAAGCGAGAGCGAGAAGCGAGAGCGAGAGCGAGAGCGAGAGCGAGAGCGTAAGAGGGAGAGCGAAGCAGAGCGAGTTTAGCGGAGCAGAGCGAGAGCGAGAGCGAGAGGGAGAGCGAGAGCGAGAGCGAGAGCGAGAGCGAGAGCGAGAGCGAGAGCGAGAGCGAGAGAGCGTGAGAGAGAGAGAGCGAGAGAGCGAGAGCGAGAAAGGTGAGTGACTTAGCCGTGACAGACCTAGGGCTAGGCAAATCTATGATTGCCTTCCAAGATACGCGCTTCTGACGGACGGCGTACTTACATTCAAGAGTACTTTTAAAATAATTAATTATATTTTTTTAAATACAGTTATATTTTTATGAAAAACAGACTAATGAGTAAGCAAAAGGAAATTTGCATTTTTCAGAATTTTTGTTATTAATTCACATTTGGGCCCTGTAGACCCATGACGGCAACAATGCAGCCTCATCGGGGAAAAATATCCACCCTCATGTTTGAAGCAATGACGCCACAATTTCTCGAATATAAAAATACTGTTTAAATAAACAAAAAAATCCAAAAAATGCGCCCCTGTTCCCCTAAAAATGTGCCCCTATTCTCTACCCCCCTTAGAAAAACAAAAAAATATTGAATCCGCCCCTGCCCAGACCGCACTGTCAGACCGCGCGGCGGAGGGGATAAGTTCAGAGGCTCATAATAACCCGTTGGTCAGCCGTGTTTGAACTCTGGTAAAAGGCATTTGTGGTGGCCTGATATGTTCTGCTGGCAGGGCTGCTGAGTCGATAGGTTTTCAGGTGACTCCGACTCTGACTCCGACTTCGACTCCGAGATTGACTGCGACCTTTAATCAGCTGGAGCTATTGTCAACAGGCACAAGAAACAACTTCCTGTAGCAAACATCATACCGTTTCAAGATTGGAGATCATTTCATGGAAAATATAGCAGTTTAACCCGCGACTGCGTAACCGTGTAGGAGGGGGTTTGGTACGACCCCCCTTGGTGTTTGGCCCCTAATTAAGCTAGAGCTTCAATTAAAAAACGAGCGTGTTGCTTGTGACGAGAGGAAGCCACTGATATCTGATTTTAAGGCCCTGGGTCAATAGGTGACCTCTGAGGTCATGTCAAAGCCAAAATGTCATCAAAGTTTAAATGTGTAAAAAATAGAACTTATCGAATTCAAATGGTAAAAGAACATCTTAGAATGCTAAACAGACGCCAAATTTGAAATCAGCATCACAAAATGACTTAAAAACTGCCAAATTAAAAAAGGTCATGTCAGGTCATCTGAGGTCAGTGACCTCGGTTGACCTATGGCAGCACATGACCCCAGTGGAACACATAATCATGTAAAATGGATCCCAGAATTGAAATCAGCGTCAAAAACTGCACTAGAAACGGACAAAAGACGAAAAAAGACATGTGATGTCATCGGAGGTCAGCATAGGCCCGGGAACAGGGGGGCAGCGGGGGCGCTTGCCCCCCAACTTTGGCGTTGCTAATCTTAACGTTCCGTAAACAAATATAAAAGACATCGAAAGTGTGAGTTTGTTGACAAATTATGCAAATATCACACTTTTACTCATGTGTACCTGCTATTTTTTAATTGTCAGCGAGGTTCTGTGTAATAAACCTGATGCAAAAAGCCAGGGTCGTTGCCACCAGGGGAAGGGGGCGGTGGCGAACTCCCCAGGATCGCCTTATCAGTAGGCTACAAATCTCTTCACCTTGGAAATAGTTCACCTTGGATTTTTTTCAAACACGATTTGATTATATTTTGAAATACAGCTTCTTTTCATAATGTCAAAAATAGACATACATCGCGCCGATTCAGGACAGAACGACGTACGTCGTACATGTACATCATTTATTTTTTCAAAACTATATGCGTACTCTGCAACGTCAAACGAAAGAATCAAATGGCTCAGCCAATCATGATTCCGAAGTAGTGCGCGTAAGATTACTGTATAGTCTTACCGATGGCCCACATTCTTTGACATCACTCATTCTGTTCGATGGCCCAACTTCCTTCGACAAAAGTGAAATATATTTCGGCCTGGATTGAGCCTTTTTAAGTCAGAAAACTTAAGTTAGAGGTTTTTCAACACGGGCTACAAAACTGCTATCTCAGTTCCAAACCCATGTTGAAGGTGAACTATTTCCTTTAAACGTCAAAATGCCTTCCAAATGAGTTTTGTGTCAAATGCAACGTTGGTGGGCCAAGAGAAACGTCTCCTGATGTGCAGCATGACTTACTTGGGTCACCACTTGACCTTGACCTTGACTTGAGTTCATTTTTTAAAGTTGACCTAACGTGATAAAAATGGGACATTTCAATGCGCCTTGATGAGACAAACACGATGGCGTAAACAGTATTGCGTGCTCTTGATTATATAAAAAGAAGTTAGAAAAAAAGATTACTTTTATGACCTATTGAGCCTAAACTAAAGTCAAGTTTTAGGACATTTCGTTAGTTGCAAATTTAAATGGCTGTCGATTGTTTGTTTTTTCGTTTGTTTCTACGTTAACCCGCCATTGGCTGGGGGGGGGAGCGAAAAACGCCCCCTCAGAGATTTTCACAATAGCTTCACAAACGAACAGTTGCTTATCAACGAAGAAACTTTTGGTACCCTAACCTACATCAATTTGACGTCTTTAGTGCACAAAATTAGACAATTTTAACTAATAATTGTTTGCGTTATATTCAAAATTTAGTGACGTCACTACACACGACTTTGACGCACATATCAGCTAAATATCAGCTATCAGCTAAACTCTAACAGGCTATACAAAGACCATTCCTTAAGCAAAATGCAATTCAAAAAACGTCAAAAGATAGCAAATGACAAGGGGTAGAAAATGGTGCTCTCGGATAAAAAAATACACTTCCCCAAAAGAAACTAAATCCCCTCAAAATCAACATTTTTATATTTTCAAAAAACCGAAAGATATGTTAGAGAACCACACTGTGCAAAACCCGAACCAAATTTCTAATCCAATATCTGTATTTTCTGAATCATTGATTGCCCACTTTAAAGTATTAATACCTCATTGACGTCATTTTTTAAAGTACGTTGAGGCCTTTTCGATCAGATACATAGGTACAAATTAAATGGTACTACTGTATTGCTGAGACAAAACTGGATAAGACAAATGCATTTTGTTTTTGTATTTATCCATTTCTAATCTTGAACTTTTATGACCTGACCTTACCTTGACCTTATATCGTTTCAGGTGTGCAAATATCTGCTACAATCGAGTTATATGTGTAAAATAACACAAAACATGTGTCACATGATCTGTAGCCAATAGTGACCTGATTTGACCTGATTTCTGAAAATGATGGTGAATGATGAAAATGAATCCACACCTTGACCTTTGCTTACAATTTCAGTTTCGCTTATACGGGAGATGCATCATACCTTTGAGAGCACTTAGTGCGATAATAGTCTCAATAACGGCTTCGGATGGAAAGTATGGCCCAAAAACTTAAAATAGCTAACATTTGACCTTTTACCTGACTGTGACCTCACATATGACCTTATTTTATAATAAAAAAAACGCGTACGCTTTAGACTGGTCTCATTGAGAGCTTTCGATTGCCGTCTTGCGTGTCTCGCTGCGATGATTTGGTTCGGAAATAACGAGGGGCGAAAAACGCCCCACCCCTCCAATGGCGTTCGGCTGAGACCCAGCCAATTGCCGCGGTTAATACACCGCTACAGTTAGCACATGGTCAATGGGGAAAGTTTCTTCGTCATGCACTAAATAACATTTATTGTATTTTCGAGTGTTTTGAAAAATTAGCATTCATTATGAAAATCGCCGTTAGGCCTCAGGCTCCAGGTTGAAGTAAAGGTCGCGAAATCCGACGAAAAAAATGGGTTGGCTAGCCAAATTTGGTTTTGCCCCCCCCCCCCCCCAACTTTGAAAATCGTTTCCGGGCCCCTGGAGGTCAGTGACCTCCGTTGACCTCTGAAAAGGTCAATAGAGATTACAATCTCTGCAGCAGCCTCAACTGTCACCTAGAAACACCTTTGCATTTGATCCTGAACAACAAACGCTCGGGAACTGCACATGTTTCAAGGATGTTACTACGGGACGCCACATTCGCCCAACATGTCCTTGAGAAACAGCTCAAAGGTCATGGGTCATACGGGTTAGAAATTAAACAAATCGCAGAGTGTGTCAAATTGATGCAAAGTAGAGTACTGAAAGTTTCATCGTGATCGGTTGATATTTACGTGAAGTATTCTGGAAAAACCGAGGGAGGGTGGCATCAACCCCCCCCCCTACACTGGCGAGGGTTAATCAAATGGATAGACATATTAGATCACATGACCTTAGCTTTGGATTGTATAGTCCAAAAATCCCTAAGTTACCATCCACATGAATATTGACAATAATTAAATAGTTAATGAATGAGACAAAGTTTAACTCGTCCAAGCAGGCTACACGCCACATTAAACTGGATTTGTTTATATATTTATCGCGATCGTTGGTTACCCCTCCAAAGACTGGGAGGCATATCGTCTATAGTCTCCAGACAAACTTTCGCAATAGCTAAAAAAAGAAACAGTTAGGCCTCAACGTGAAACTTTGGATACTTTTTATATTAATTGTATGTCTTTTGTGCAGAAATAGAGCAATTTCGTCCTGCATTGTCGAGATATAGCGAAGTCTTTGACGTCGCTACACACGAGTTTGACGAAAAAATCAGCTTAAAGGATAGAACCACCTCGGGAGGATTTCTCAAAAGCAGCTTAAAGGAGTGTGCCTACTCTTTTGAAATTCAATATTTTTTATTACGGGTAAGAAGCTATTGCTTTGATTATTGGTTTACGATAAATTCACGTTGGAGCCCCTTTGTTGAATTTTTACTATTATATTCTGTTTTGATTTGTTTTGTTTTCAAAAGTCATAAACGCATCTCACTATAAACAGAATAGCGAAGATGTTACCTATAATGGCGCACTGGTCAGGAAGCTAACAATATATGCTGCCGTTGTAATTTAGAGCAATGCTTCTAGTGCGAAAGCTCTCTGGCGACCTATTGATAATTAATCTACTGCCAGTATGTGATTGGCGACTTTGGGAATATCTCAGCAAACTAAAATGATCTGGGGAATGAATACATGGCTAAATTCAGAAAAATATGTTCTACAGACTAGGGTCAACAACTCCGCATGACCCAATGTGAGTAGGCACACTTCCCTTAACCGATTTTCGCCATCGTTAATCGTACACCTGGAAAGTCTATCGTACACTGATTTTCATTGAAAATCTAAGTAAGAGGCCCGCTGGATTCCGAATCTGTCGTGGCGTACTCTATTGCATTGTAGAGGCCAAACAACATATGTAGGATAACGGATTTCACCATGGTAATCTACGCCTGAAACTCTATCTGAACACTTATTTTCATGGAAATTAAAGCAGGCGGCGGATCCAGAGGGGGCGCACGGGCCGCGCCCCCGCCAGGGACGCCAGAAAGGCCCCCCCACGGGCTGTCCGTTCGCCGGCCGCCGCCAGCGCCCGGTGATGGACAGCACGTAGCACTCAGCGTCCCTATGCTGATACAGGGCACCCCTCAGACCACTTGGTACCCCTATCAGAATAAGGGCGCCCCTCAGACCACTGAGCGTGTGAGATCCACTCGTTTCGGTAAATATCTCCATGGCGAATATACTCCTCATTGCTGCTGCTTGTTGTAAAAACACGCCACCGCCCGGTGTGTGATTTACACATAATTGCCTTATTGTGTAAACCACACTACGAGGTGGTGCGTGTGGTTTACACACCAATAGTGTCGTAATTGTATATCGCACGATACGTGTGATATACACGCGTCCTTACTATATCGTGCATATATCAAAAGTTATTTTGAAAAAGTATATCGCACGATACGTGTGATATACACGCGTCCTTACTATATCGTGCATATACAGTAGCGCACGCAGAATTACATTTCTGCAATTTTTTAGAACAATTCAAATTCAGTGGCTTCTGCTGAGTGATTACAATATGACGGTTCATTAAAAAAGCCACTTGGGAAATTGTATACCTGAATTACTACAAATATCATTAACAACATTATTATATTGAATTTTATTCAGACATATTACAACAAATTACTAAAAAATAATAACTAAAGCATGGATAAGTGAATACTGGATTGGAACGTATCAGCTGATTGCGTATTTTATGCGCTTTGGCTTCGCGGTAAGTAAATCGCGTTAAACGGTAAGCAGCAACGCGTAAACAAAGGACACGCATGATGCGGACGATGAGTGGTGTATCGTGGTGCGGGGCTTTTAACTGCAATAATTCGAAGAAGAAGTGCCTGAAGCTCTTTCGTGGCCTCTCAGTTATTTTTATTTTTTGATTCTCACCTGCGGAATGAATTCCGAAGTCAAAGCACGTGCTTATTAGTTATTCTGCAACCGATGATCAGTTGTTGTTTATTTATGGGTGATGAGAGTTTTTGTCAGTTCTGTAAGATATTTTCACGTAGCCTATACCATGTGTTATTTTACGACAGAATAATCAGTGTATACTTTTGCATAATCAGTGCAGTAAAACAAAGTTATCCCTGAAACCCACGCAGACAAGCAAGCAAGCAAAAAGACAGAACTTTGGGACTACAGCCGTTCGACCGCCTTCGCGCTCACTCACTCCGTCTGAAATAAAGCCTGAAGACAGACTTTGGCTTATCGGTAAGACTACGTTCGTTCGAAAACTTCACGTTGTCACCCACTCTGTCTGAAATAAAGCCTGTTAAATTCACTTTTAGATAAGCTTAAGGAGAGATATGATATGTGAAACAATGGCTTACAATAAATGGAATGCGTGAGCTCCTAATGTCTCGCCCATAGCCGCGTTGATTACCGACGGGCGAGTTTCAGTGTTGATACTTACCGACCGTTAGGTGGCAGATCGAGCTGCCGGTACGCAGTTTACT